>JAIZAY010000044.1:0-218286 GCA_029531755.1 Holothuria leucospilota
CTGGTGAACTTCACAACAGTTCCGTACTTATCCTTCGTAAGTGGTCAGTGTGTGAGGAAGCTCTTGATCAGTTATTCTCAGGCGCAGATCTAGACATTTCGAAAAGGGGGCGGGGGGTTATATATTGTATTCAATATTCTACTAGATTAACATAATGCTAATTTTCGAATACTTTTTATTGTTGATGGGGGGGGGGGGGAGCCCCCCTTGGATCCGTTCCTGATTCTAAAACCTCGGTCAGATAGAGAGGTGGCTCTGCTGAGTTCGAGGGCCGCATTCGCAAAAGTCGATAAAATGCTTTGATTGAATTATTATATATCATCTAACAGAGCTATGGAAAGAGCGAAACCATTACATAAAAAGTCACAAACACATTGTTAGTTCCGGAATATAAATTGCAGAAATTTTAATTTCAGTAACCAATCAACAAACGTTAAACACGATACTTTTTTCATATGTATATGTATAATCACCTCATGTCGCAATTTAATTTCCTCGACATAACTTTGCTACAAGCTTTGCCACTACATATAAAACCACTCCGCAATGCACCACTATATAAATACATGCCACTGTGTACATAACATGATTGTCAACAAGGCACGCGAAATTAGCCTTGGCTAGATATAACTGTACAAAAATGTATCGCACAGCCTGTTACGTAGGCAACCTAGCCTCCCTACAAAAGAGCAAATCTGGAAGGAGTCAAGCAGTGACTTTATAAAGAATAATTTAATGTCCTACTTTGCTCAGTTTTGTTCTTGTCGAATATAATTTTTTCAAACCTAAAATCGCTTCAGGGGCCACACCGACAGGGCCAGGGGGCCTCGTCTGAGAATCACTGGTTTAGACCATGGTACTTAAAAAATTGTTCCCAATTTGTGATGTTGATGTTGTTGGAAGTAAATTTAAGTAATCGTCATGCAAAAGTGAAAAACTTGAAGGTATTTTAGGCATTTTTTTGCATTACATTCTTCCGCGTGTTTGGTCGAGCGGTAGAGCATCCGCCTCTCACGCGGGAGGCCCGGGTTCGATTCCCAGGTCGAGTCATACCAAAGACTTTAAAAATGGAACCTCCTGCCGATGTGCGTGATGCTCCGCATAAGAAATGGACTAAGGGAAAACAAGCCAGTGAGCCACAACCGCAAAAAAAAAAGGCCTTGGCCGGCTCGACTTGACACAATTGGTTGGAAACTGGGCCGTTAAACCTCATGTCACTAACTACATTCTTCCGATTTTGAAAATGGCATTGTGAGTGAATTGTCAGAGCAGGGAACACCACGGTATTTTACAAGCTTTTTTGCTCAAAATCTCAACACTTATGGTACACAAATGTGAAATCAGTGTAACAAGTCTAGGCCTATTCTGTGGGGTTTCATAATGAGGCGTGGCTTCTACCTGTTGAAAACTTGTACAACGGTTCACAGGCAAAGAAATGGACCAAATTTAGTGTGCATGTATATGGCAAGCGAAATGTCCAATAATTAGAAAAACCAAGTTTATCGATCGAAAAACCAAGTTTATCGGTCGAAAAACCAAGTTTATCGGTCGAAAAACCAGGTTTATCGATCGAAAAACCAAGTTTATCTCCAAATCTTGGTATATCGGTTGAAAAACCTAGATTTTCAAAATAACTTGGCTTATCGGTCGAAAAACTTAGATTTTCAGTCGAAAATCCAAGTTTTTCGATTTATCTGGTATATCGAAAGATAAACTTGGTTTTTCTTAACGGAATGTCCAATAATTAGAAAATCCAAGTTTATCGATCGAAAAACCAAGTTTATCGGTCGAAAAACTTGGTTTATCGACCGATAAACCTGGTTTATCGACCGATAAACCTGGTTTATCGACCGATAAACCTGGTTTATCGACCGATAAACCTGGTTTATCGACCGATAAACTTGGTTTATCGACCGATAAACCTAGTTTTTCGATCGATAAACTTGGTTTTTCGACCGATAATCTTGGTTTTTCGATACAGTTTGTCCAGTAATTCGAAAAACCAAGTTTTTCGACCGAAATAACAAGTTGTTTGTCCAATAATTAGAAAAACCAAGTTTATCGGTCGAAAAACCAAGTTTATCGATTGAAAAACCAGGTTTATCGATCGAAAAACCAAGTTTATCGGTCGAAAAACCAAGTTTATCGGTCGAAAAACCATGTTTTTTGGTCGAAAAACCAAGTTTATCGGTCGAAAAACCAAGATTTTCGGTCGAAAGACCCGAGTTTATCTGCGAAAAACATGGTTTTTGATAAATAAACTTGGTTTTTCGACCGATAAACTTGGTTTTTCGACCGATAAACTTGGTTTTTCGACCGATAAACTTGGTTTTTCGATCGATAAACTTGGTTTTTCGACCGATAATCTTGGTTTTTCGATACAGTTTGTCCAGTAATTCGAAAAACCAAGTTTTTCGACCGAAATAACAAGTTGTTTGTCCAATAATTAGAAAAACCAAGTTTATCGGTCGAAAAACCAAGTTTATCGATTGAAAAACCAGGTTTATCGATCGAAAAACCAAGTTTATCGGTCGAAAAACTAAGTTTATCGGTCGAAAAACCATCTTTATCGGTCGAAAAACCAAGTTTATCGGTCGAAAAACCAAGATTTTCGGTCGAAAGACCGAGTTTATCGGTCGAAAAACCAAGATTTTCGGTCGAAAGACCGAGTTTATCTGCGAAAAACATGGTTTTTGATAGATAAACTTGGCTTTTCGACCGATAAACTTGGTTTTTCGACCGATAAACTTGGTTTTTCGACCGATAAACTTGGTTCTTCGACCGATAAACCTGGTTTTTCAACCGATAAACTTGGTTTTTCGACCGATAAACCTGGTTTTTCAACAGATAACTTGGTTTTTCGACCGATAAACTTGGTTTTTCTAATTATTGGACATTTCGCTTGCCATACATGTAAGTCAATGGAGGTATAACCAATAGTGCACTATACCTAAAAGGCTGAAAGAGATTCCTTGAGTAAGGCCCAACTATGGATGTCTGCTTCAGAATGGTCATGCAGTAGCAATGCACATACATTCATTAATCGTAACATTGAAGATCCTGGGTTTCACAGAATTGTGGGCATTAGCTTAAAGGATCTTTTAAAATGTTTTGAGAAAGAATAGCATCTAAAAAGTTAACTTTGGCGTCCACATCGCCTTTTTGCATTGTATTTGTTACTCAATTATATTAGAGGGTGATTGTTTGTTTATCACCATTCTCTGTGACACCTCCGAGGAGGTTAAAGAGACTGAAATACATATATAGATCATACATATACATTATGAAATATCTAAAGGTGTATACACAAACATAGAAATGAACTAAGATAAGGAGAAGAAAAGGAAAAGAAAGAGAAGAAAAACAAAAGGAAAATAACAACACTTGTAAATGGCAACAACTGCCCGTTTGACAGTG
This sequence comes from Holothuria leucospilota, assembly GCA_029531755.1. NCBI lineage: Eukaryota > Metazoa > Echinodermata > Holothuroidea > Aspidochirotida > Holothuriidae > Holothuria > Holothuria leucospilota. The sequence goes on from JAIZAY010000044.1 coordinate 3,418, forward strand.
GAAATCACACCTTCAGCAAAATTCAAAAATGTGAAAGCGAGTTTTGTAACATTTGGTATTCTTTTGCAGAAGTCGCGCTAGGATTTGGCCTACAGGGGGTCAGACTCCTAGCAGGGGGGAACCCAAATCCCCGACAACGGCGACAAGTGCCGGGTGGACAGCGAAGCAAACATTTTCGACGGGCTTTGCCGGGTGAAAATTTTGGGATTTAATTGAAAAAATTAAAAATTTTGGCTTTCAATTAATTTAAAAAGACTTGAAAAGTTTGGGTTTAATAATGAAACTTTGAAATTTGGGGTTCGAAGTTTATTGAAGAAATTTGGGGGTTTATTGAAGAGCCTGTCTTTCTTGAGAGTAAATTTGAACAGTGAAAACTATCGGGATGACTAGGGTCGCCTTCGGGATTACATTCTTGATAATAGCCAGCAAGTCTTCCCGACAAAACTGAAAATTTTTCCAAGGGGGGGGGGGGCAGCCTTCCTCGACCAAATAGGGCCATGGCCCCCTCTACCCGCGTCTGGCACCACTCTATTTTTCGTCCTTACCAACGTCTTTCTGGCGCGATTTTGGCTGCTGCGGGGGGGGGGGGGGAGGGTCGTCCCGTTTCCCCGTGTATCTTATACACTTAAAAACAGTCGGTTTATTTGATGATTCAAGGGGGTTGTGTGCAGGGGACCGAGTCCTGCCACAGAGACCAGAAGAAGGCAGAACTCCGTCAATATAATCAAGGCTTAGAAAAGAAAGCAGGCCAGCTTGAGATACGGTGGGAGACATTACTGAGCGGATGATCGAAATAAGGAGAGCACGATGCCCTCTGTATTTGATCATATCATAAGCGGCTCGCAATAGTGACACAAGAGGGAAATTTTCCCACCCAAAATCTGCAAATTTTTATCTCCCTTCATCACAAATAACATATAATAACAGGTTACTATGGTATTATGGGCGCCCGGACCATTTCCTGGCCTTAGACCCCTCCCCCAGCCCGGCGATCAGGCCCTGCCGTTTATAAGTTATAGACCCCAAACAAAAATCCTGCCTACGCCAGTGCTACCAGCTGCTTTATTTCGAATTCCCTATCATTATGTATAGATAAATCATACATCATGGTTTTAAAAAGTAATTTTCTGTCCCACAAACGCAATATTACCCTTTGTAGAGAAGTAGTGTTCTCTAGAGGATTACAAAGCACCATAAATCAGACTTAGCATATCTTCCATGACAATCATTTTGGTTGGGGAATTGAAGTCTCAAAGTACTGCCTGAATGCAGATTTTACCCTAAAATATGATGTTTTGAAAGGAAAATTTCGGCGCTCTTCGGGCGCGTTTGTTACCGTTTACGCTCACTCCATACCCGGCTAATAACGAAGTGAAACACCCACAAATTCCGTCAAAAATCATTTCTAAATTAACTGATTAATGTACATGGAGAGGAGCGACCGCAGTGATTCCAAAGCTGCTGAAAAAAGATGTTGAAACGACTCAAATTCTGGCATATTTTTTTCTAGCAACAGTTGACAAAAATAGGCCTACATGCGCGAAGCGCCCGGCAAAAATTTACCTGTTTTTGAGAACGTTTTGAGCAACTTGAGCCCAATGGATGACTGACAAACGGAAGGTGGTCCTCATGTGCAAATCGATGTATACATAGATAGCCGCCTAAACGGTGTGTTTGTGCATCTTGTTTGGGGGACCATAGATTGAGGTGGGCGGATGGCAAACTTTTGGGGGGACGTCCCCCTGCTAAGTTCGTCACAACTATTCGCTCCCTTCATTCCGCCATCCCATTTTCATTGTTCCTGCTTCCTCTCGCCTTCTCTTCCCCGGGTATGTTTCTCCCTGTCCCGGCCACTCCGCCCTCCGAGGGACCCACCGCGTGCCCTGCATCACAGCTGGTTAATGAACTTCGAATTGGCTTTTCGGCGTACTGAATTTGAACACAGATTGCTGGGTCAAATCGTTTTCCCCGCTTTGTTCTGAAAAGCTGCACCGTCACTCTGCAGGTTATGATATATTTCCAGGGTTGTTTTGATCAGGGCTCTGTGGCAGCTCCCTGCTGTAATTACAATTTCACTGTTCACTTAGTCACTGTATTCATAAGTGCGTACTAGGACTTGCCGTGCTTGTAGTACGTGTGTAATTGTAAAGATCAGCTGGCAGACCTGCGCTCGATCGATCTAACGTAGGCCTAATCACTGTACCGTGTACGTGATGTTCGGCATATCGTTCTGAGCTCAATGTATGATAAACCGTCAAGAGCTGTTCTGATCTATCAGGAAAAAAGAAGTCTTCCGAGATGAGCTGTCTGAATTTCTGCAAATTATAGATGGGATCTTGTGTTTGTTTTCTTCCAGCTATTCTGAAGCTCTTGCCTACAGTATTGTAGACTAAGTTAGGCGTGACACTGGCAGGCTTTTTGTAGTGTACAGTATCACAAGCAACTAGCCTTAGGCGTAACTATAACGGTGCAAGTTTCAGTAGGCTAGTCTTCCACTACAGACGAACAGCAATGACACATTGGTTACAGAGTGAAATCTAAGATTAAGGCTTGCAATTCATCAGAAGCACTCCAATAATAGAAAATGACCACTGCAGTGCATAGTGATGACTATCCCCCATTTCAGCTCAACAGGCCGAGATTCGACCAGGTAAGCATGTGAGTTTGGTGGCTGTATACCCCAGGCCTACTGTATGCACAGGCAATAGGTGCCAGTAGGCCTTGGTTATTTCTTCCAAATACACAAGAAATAAACAACATAGGACAATAACCATGGTCTGAAATGCAAGTTCCCATATGGATTACACAATTTTCAGTACAATTGCAAAATGCCCAGTGAGATTGAAGGTCTGTATTTTTCAGAGGCCACAGGGCTATAAAGTCACTGCATATCCCCATAGCTCTTTTAATTTAAGACAATTTGAAATCCTGACTTCATATCATGGTATCCCTATGCAAGAAAACCTACCTTTTAACTGTGTATCCTCATAGCCTCTTGAAGACAAGGTAACCTTCATACGCTAGATACAGTAACAGGAAGCCAGACTGAAAAGTTTCCCTTGTGCGCTCAAGATCTAGCCCACGCAGCAATTGCTGCATGGTTTGGCACCTGGCCGTGCCCAAAATTGCTGGTCATAGATCTGGCCGCACAAGCAATGCAAATTGGCCGTAGATGCTATGCTTCGAGGCGAAAAGTAGGCCTAGGCCTAAGCCTTCCTGAAACCTAAAATGCAAAACTCGCTGCCCGACAGTGCCCGTATGGCGGCAGACCAGACCAACATTTGACCGTGCAGAGGTCTGTGAATCTTGCCCGTGCAAAACTTTCTAGTCTGGACAGGAAGTTGCATCAAAAAATTGTGATTCATTGTCATTGTGGGTCACTGTCATTGGCCAATGACCAACATTTGATTGACCATGTCTGGGTAGTGGGGTGCATCATTCAATTGATAGTGTGCACATATCAATTCTATTGATACTGTAGGGCCTAAGTGCATAAAAGAGTGATTAAAATAGACAGTACAAAATTTTGACTTGATGGTGGCTATGCATATAATGTAGCCATGCAGTGCAGGCAAAGAGGTGCTAACAGGCTAATAGGCCTACATACAGTATCAGCCTGGTAGCTATGCATTGCCAGTATATTGTTACCATGGTACAGTAGTTCTGCAGAATACAAGGCTCATTGAGAGAGCACTCCCGAAGAATCATGAAGTTGAACAGCACAATGAAGTTCCTTTTAGTTTGCTTTGTCTCAGAAAATCTCTGATGTGCTTGTGTTTTCTGGACTTGAACATAAAGAATGAACTAAGCGAACAAAACAAATGAAATAACCAAGACAGCAGACCCTTTACAGTGAATGTTACTGACCCAAGTGACGCCTCAATTTAATATCACAATACGGTTATAAAAATGACTTAAAAACATGCCAAAAGCTAAACACAAAAGATTGCACACAATGTAAATTACAGTACATGATACAAAAGGCAGCAGTGATGGGCACAAACTGAAGCACCTCAGGAGTAGAGTCTATAACATTATCCCCCCTATTCGAGAAACTCCAGTCAAAACAAATTTCGCAAGGTAGGAAACAATACGCACTGCTGCAGACAATCACTGTAACAAAACTTTATGGCACCTTGCAAAGTTTGCAGCATTACAGCATTACAAAAATACAATTCATCTACAGTATACAATGATTAACATTCAAACTACAAAAATAGCTTCACATGACACTGTAAACATAACGTACTAATTACATGTCCATTCATACTTTTGGTTTTACAACACAACCAGATTGAGTGACCACATCCTTTCTCTTGTCACTCGACATTTGTGCATCAACATTCTGCAGTACATCATGTCCTGCCTGGCTGGTTTCAGCATCACTGATTTTGAGATCATGTAACTGCTGAATGGCTCTAGTTATCATACTGTACTCCTTGACATTTTCAACTTATAGATCTCACTACACCATCATTCCCAGGGAATGGTTCAACAACAACCCAGGCCATGCCATTCTTGTCAAATTGTTCTCTGTAATTAGTAAAGCTCAACAGAACCCTCCTTTAAATTACAATAAGGTACAAATTTTTTCAACACTGGGGGCAAGTTTCTTAGATAACCTCTGCTCCATACAGCTTAAAACTCATCAAGACGTGCTTGACGCACAATTTCCCTTTCGGTAAGATCCTGCTTGTTCACTTCCACGACTTCTACATCAATACCAGATGGCAAAAACCCAGCCACTCTGCCTATCAGAAAATGATTAGGAGATAGAGGGCTCTTGGAGTCCACACTGTCACCAACAAATGTCAATGGTCTTGAATTAATACAACACTCTCTGCTTCCCATAAGGTGGTCTCAAATTCTATTCGAGTAAGACACCTGGAGTCCAATGACCTTTTGAGGGCAGACTTTACAGAACCCACTAGACGTTCATAGTATCCTCCCCACCAAGGTACTCTAGGTACCAAATAATGCCACTGTGGACTGCAGTGTCCAAAATACTTTCTCAGTTGAACATAGGCCCCCACAAAAGTTTTAGCATTATAAATCAGAATGGAAGACCCCAGGGCAAGCCACGCCTTGAAGCGAACCTGTGAATTGCCAAAATGCAATCAGAAAGTTTGAGGGAATCTGTCAACTCCAGGTGAATTGCTCTTACAAAATTTTGCACATGTATATAAACAAAAGAATGTAATGTAGGCATGTCCACACAATACAATGGTCCAAAGTAATCTAAACCAGTAACTGAAAAGACTGGTGCCTTAGTGACCCTCATCTCTGGCAGAGGTGCAACTGGCAGGCAACAATTTTTAGAGTCAAACCTTTTACCATGAACGTTACTGGCCAAGTGATGCCTCAGTTTAATTCACAATTGCACATGGACAATACGGTTACAAAAATGACTTAAACATACCAAAAGCTAAACACAAAAAATTGCACACAATGTAAACTACTGTACACGATACATTATATATCATTTGGACTCCACCAGTTAAAGACCTATAAACTGACATTAGGTGTTGTACTTTATATTGGCACCATTACCCCCACTCTTTCCAAAGTAATGTTTGCCAAGTTAGGAACAGCACTGATTTATTTGGTTAGGTTTATGCTAGGTGTGACTAAATTTACTATAGGGGAGGGATAAATAATTTTTCTTTTTTTGTTGTGAGGGAGGGAAGGGGTGCTTTCTTATAGTGAAATAAGGAGTGCTTATGTTAAAAATGGTTTTATAGTAATAATATTTATGCTCATTGAATTATAAGGAAGTCGTCTCAGAAGAAAAATTAGAAGGGTGAAATAAATGTCATTAGACATAAGTGTGAACTCATTAATACCCTTACCTTTGTACCACTCAGAAATAGATTAAGCCAGAATGTGTAGAGAGGTAAATACCTTTCCAACTACTGTATGTTCATGTTGAAAATCAATACTGCCCTTAAGCAAGTGAAGCAGTTGTGACTAGTACACTTCTCAATCCCAAATCATCCTTAAAAAAGCCTTAAAACTGTTTTGATGACTGGGAGTCTAGGATGATGGACATATACCCCTCACAGGATTTTTCCCCCAAAGACTGGGAATGAATATGAAGAAACAAACACAATAGAAACTGTTTTTGATTTTGTCAGTTTTGAAACCTCAAGACAGCATCACAAATACATATGTAGTAGTTTCCATGTTGGTTATGCTAGGATCATCAGTCTGGAGTCCATTGGATTGTGAGGCATACACTTTAAAACCAACTTCAAAGAATGGAAGGTATGGTGATCGGGAATGGACATACATTCTTATACTACTTTCAGATATGGTCTGCTTCAAAATTTGTTATGTGTTTTGGTTCCAGATAATACAGCACAGTACTGTATATCTCTTATGATTAAAACCACCGAACATTGTGCCATTGATACGTAGAGTACAGTGCACAAACACACCATGATTGCATTTGTGTGGTATTTATGTATATGTACCATTTCTTGGTCTGAGATTTATGTCACATAATACTGTATGTAAGTAATTTCTTCCCTGATTTTTTTCTCAGAGTACATTTCTTGGACGTTACAGACATTTCCTGGATGTTATAGACCCAAGGACGTTATTCACAACCAAGGTACAGTATGCATGCATGTATACATGCTGGCATAAGTACTGTATGCCCAGTCCAAGTTAATTGCTTTGAACTTTATAGAGTGTATTTATTAGGCCAGTGACATGAGTGAAATCACTCTAGTACACTACCTACAAATTAGAGCTTCCACCAGTTAACAAAGGTTTGTTACATGAATAAAAGCATCAGTGCAAAATTTTGTTGGGAGAACTTTCAAACTTGTATGACTACAGTACTTACCACAAATTTGGAAAGTTACTGACAGCAGTATGCTGAAAATAATGACTTTGTGGACTGATTGCAGAAGGCTTGTGTGAAAACTGAACATAAAGGCAAGAAAAGGATTGTGTTTGATGCTTTCTGTAGTTTGCTTAAGATGCAGTACCTGTATTGTACACTGTGCTCACATGCAGTTGTTGTGGATGGTTTTTGTACTGTGCTGATGTTTAACTTAGTACACATTACTTGGTTTTGACTGGTTTTGACAATTTTTATAATGTGTAGCCATTGCAAAGTACACAGAAAGAGGAAACTCTTGTACAGTACAAATGTGACAATTGTCTGATGTACTGTATAGCTCAGATGTCAGTGTTGGAGGACTCGAGGCCGGCCTCGGCCTCGAGGCCGGATCGCCGCGGCCTTGGCCTCGGTCTCGGCCTCGGAGGCTGCGGCCTTGCCTCGGCCTCGGCCTCGGAGCTCCCGGCCTCGGAAATTCGGTCGAGGCCGGGCCGAGGCCGGGCAAGACTACCTCCGACTTTTTTTAATAATTTACTACCATTTTTTGCAAAGAAATAACTAAACCATGCGAAGTTTAACGTCTTGATTGCCTTGAAATTAATTGTCGATATTTTCTATTACAAGACAACATCGATGGTTGCGGTTGAAAAGTGCAGATTAGCTGTGAACGTACGATACAGCGCATGTAATCTTAGTATCTTGCAATGCATACACCATACAGCAAGGCTGAACCGGCCACACACACACACACACGGTATACCGTATACTGGATAACCGGTACGGCACATGCACAGTTCTCCACAGTCCACACCACACACACACACGTGCAGCGCAGCCTAGCCGCCGTGTCACTCGCGCGCGCACTATCACTATACTAGCTTGTTATTGTCCTGACGAAGTCGCCATGTCTGCTGATTCTCGAATAATAAAATTCGGATTTTATGACCACGAGGAGTTTGAAGAGAGGGGACGGAAAAAAAAACATAGGGCACGATGCAAATTTTGCAAGCCATCAACACCTTTTGGAGGCCAGAAGGTGCGGCCAGATTGCGCTATCCAGCACTCTATGCCCTGGCCCAGAATGTTCTTTCTGTGCTAGCTAGCAGTGCTCCGGTGGAGAGAGTTTTCAGCCATGGAGGACTGATCATGAGGCCACATCGCGCCAATTAAACTTTCCCCACAAATGCTGGAATGCCTCATGTTCTTGAAGTGCAATGCACACATTCTTAGCTTCTGAGCTTCTGAGCCATAGAACCAAGCTCCTTTAAGTTGGGTGCAGTGGTGCACGTGGCAGTGTGTATGGACTTGTGAAGTGTTGCGTTCCACATAATATAGTTTGTATTGTTTTGGGGTCTTGTAAAAGGTAAAAGATCAAACTGCAGATTGTAGACTTCATGTCAGTTATTTTAGTACCTTCTGTACACACATCTGTTATTATGTACAATATGTAGTGACGGTGACACATAACAGTGTGAACTGTCAGGAGAAATTATTTCAGGTTGTTTGTGGATTTCTTCCACCTTTGGTCACGAAAATTGGCAGTTGCAAGTTCATGAAAACACATTTCTTGTTTTAGATTGAGCTCATACACTAATTGTGCTTTCTAAAATGAGTGCACAATTTGTATGGTATTTGTGCAGGCACACATGTACTACCGGCGTCTGCTGTTTAGTTTCTCTCATTTTTTCAATAGAGTGATCAGCAATATCCTTCGCAAGGCAGATTAATTTTACTTTTTGGGAACTAATTGGAAGTTGGAACTGATCCCTTCTGTATTTTGTGAAAACCCATGTTTTTGTTTCTAAACACTAGTAGGTGACGGTGTAACTTGAGACAACTGCCCAAGTGCCCAGCTTCTTAAAATAAAGTTTGGTAAATTTAAATGAACTTGACTTACGTGTATTTACTATTTGCTCATTCTTAGGTTTATATACTTCGCTTCACAAGCCCGCCCTTGAATGGCAAGATATCTCAATCTAATCCCCATTGCCTCACCACCTCTGGGCAAGGAGTACGGCTACTGAGCTCCAGCTATAATACTATGTTGGATGGAGTGAAAGTATGCTCTGATATTTTTTTCTCTGATATAATAAGTAACCCGGCCTCGGCCTCGGCCTCGGAGGGTTCGGCCTCGGCCTCGGAGCTAATGCCTCGGCCTCGGCCTTGGCCTCGGAGGGTGTGGGCTCGGCCTCGGAAGTAGCGGCCTCGACTACAACACTGTCAGATGTCTTAGTCTGGTCTAGCCTGTTGCATATTCATAGTTGTAGACTTAATTCAAATCATCACAACTGAAGACTCTTGCTTGTTTTTGGACATATAACAAAGATTTGCAGAAATTCTTGTAATACTCAGCTCACATACAGTATTTTAAGGAAGAAATCAGAGACCTCTAGGCTTGTGTTAATAGTGTAATGATTTGCAACTCAACTTGGTGCATAGACTTGTGCTTGACTTGAATGACTTGGATGTGAGTGGTTTAACTTGAAACCAGGAGTGAGGTTCTGATCAAGTGAAACAAACCAGCAAGGAAAAAGTAACATGTGTCCTTTGTGATAAGCACTTCAGAATGGTAGCCACCAGGGTAGCAACTGCAGTAGCAAGTAAGAATAGGCTTGAATCTTATAATGTAAATATCATCGTTTTTTGACCTATTTGGAGTTTGACTTTGAACTGATTGCTACAGTAAGTGTCTATGAAGACCTTGTATGGAATTGTACTTTCTTTAGCCATGTACAGTGCACCAAATGTTTTAACATATTAAAAAGAAGCTTTGCACATAAAGTACAGTAGCTTTATGATCCTCATCAAGTTAGGCAGACACATGCATTGCCAGGTTTCTTTGTTATGGGAGGGGAGGGAGCACAGTTTCAAGTGATTGAATCCATGATAATGTTCAGAGAATTAAGATTTAATCCATCAATTACTCTGATACTGTATCCATTTATTCCTAAACATTTCTGTGGGGGAAGGGATTCTGCCCCATGTGCTCACGCTGGCAGTGCCACTGGTAAAGATGTTCATGTGATGTCACTGTGAAACTGATTTGTTTGTTCATTCCCTAATGCTTGCCACCATGGTTCATTTGTGGTATAAACCATCTTTACTCATCTCAGTCATGTTGAAGATACAAGTCACTACGATTTTCTGTAAAAGACCTATACTGGTATTACAAGATGCAAATCATCCAATACCAAGTATTTACGATTTTGAAATAAATTGATCTTAGTAAGCTGCTCTGGGTGAACCACATAAATGGTCTTCGTAAATTTTTACAAACTGTACAGTATATTTAGGGCAGAATTACACGGAAGAGAGTACATTGAATTGGACCTGGAATATTCAGTGTGAACTCATTATACTCTGTTTCCAAAGTGTCACTATGAAATGCCAAATGGATCAAGTGTAAGCACAGATTAAAACTCAACAAAAGCCAAGAGGAATTCTTTTTGAAGTCATTGCAAGTCGAATTTATTATTCTATTATTTACTGTACTTTAAGCTGAGGTATGCCATTAAGTGTGTGGTACAGCTAAGATATGTGAGACAAAGTTTCAAATCCCACTGAATTCTGTAATTAATGACCAAGCTTTAACATCAGGGATTCCGCCAGAAACCCAGAAAAGGGGGAGGGGATTTATTTCTGCTAAACACTAATTCCAAATTGATGCTGTCCTTGGCCAAAGTTACAAGTGGGTTCAGGGGGACAAAGGCTTGCTTCAAGGCCCCTATAAGGTGCAATTTGAAGGGTTTAAAGGCTGTTTATTAAGGTAAGTTTAAACATTGCTGTAAAAGTGACCTCTTCTTAAGTAAGAAACCCAGATATTGACAATTTTTTATATTTTTATAAAAATGAAAAGGACAAGATTTTACCCTTCTTCATCTGGAAAGGAGGGGGGGGGGGTTAACCAATCCCCTCCCTCCCTTGATGGAAACCCTGATTATCTCATAGTCATGTACTGACCTCATCCTGTACAACTGACCTCCTACGCAGGGAAAATAATTTGCTTAAGATGAAAGAAATCCATTCCTGGGTGTTTATTTTAATTAGGGTGCCAGACTGTGACATGACATTTATAGCCCTAATTTCATGTATCATAATTTTTGATGTGAAACCATGGGTGGAATTGTTATATTTACTAGTTCATTGTAGGCTTAGACCTAAATGATGTTGTACAAGTTGTTTTATGAATGCTCAGATGAAGTTTGACCTCAAAATAGCCCCATTGCACAGAAATTATAGGTTTCACAGTGTAACATGAACACCAAAAATGTATTTGTCCCACTAAGACTACTTATTGAGTTATTTTATATCATTTATGGGTTTTCTACAGTTAATCTGAGCAGTCTGAAGCTAAAACCTCTTGTGATTACTTAGTCAAGGGTTTCATCTCAATTCTGTGGTACAAACAATACGTTCCACGTGTAACCTAGATTGGGAGAACACCAAAGTTATATTGTATGATATTTCAAATCATAAACAAGGTGGCACAGTTTTACTACCTGTAAGTTAAAAGCTATGTTAAATACTATAGTTCAGCTAAAAATGACAACATATCAAGTTTAGGAAGTAGCAGTCTTTTAACTGCAAAGGTTCACTATGTAACATATTTCTGTGACACCAAAGTGGCCTGTCAAAATGCAAAATGGCTATGTTTTTCTTTTCTATACAATTGCTTTTGTCCAAACCTATATATGCATTAAACAATTGCACAGGCTTCATTCAACCACTAAAACAAGAAAGATTTAGTATTTACTGTAGGTAATTTTTGGAAAATAAGATACTGAAATTTCACACTGTAACGGTAACACCAAATGTTACACGTGGAACCTCTCTTTCGTCGAATCCCAGGAAAGAGAAAAATGTCAGTTTCTCATAAAATATGAGTTTCAAGGGTACAATTGATACCTCATCAACCATTTAAGTTAAAATAACTGAGCAAGATAAGTGTAAAAATAAGGGAAAATCTAATTTGTACTATGTTAGTTTAAATGTCACACTTTTTGCCCCAAAAATTGCTAATTTTAGCCAATTTTTTCATCAAAATTGGGAGGATTCACTACAATGATACTTATTTTTTGGAAGATATGCACTTACATAAATAGTGAGGACAAAATGAAAGCATAGCAAAGACCATGTGGATTAAAATAGCAAGACAGTTGCCTTTAAAAGCATATTTTAACATTGGTACCCTAACTTAAATAATCACCCTCCTACCCTAGATGTATTGTTTTGTGTACAGTTAATACCAAGTTACCATGTGCTATGTCTGATGCTACAAGTTACAAAGGCTATCAAGTTATGGCTGTCACTCTATCAGTCTATTAAAACTGCTAAGTCTCTTACATATGTTTCATTCCTAAGTAATGTCTAGGGTGAGTTCTCAACAATACCTCCAAGAAAGTTGACTTAAAGTCTTGTTCTTTGGCTACTCTTTATCATGTTTTTGCCTGTTTCCTTCTCTTTTCTGCCCTTCCTGTATCATACTAATTCGTTTCTCACTGTGTTCCTTTGCCTTGTCCCTATTGTTTTTCAGTTTTTTGTGTGTAGCTTTGCTGATACAGTCATGGTCACAAGCTTCAATTAACAATCACTTCTGTTTTGAGGTACCTGTCATAACATGTTTCCTCTTACTGCTACAGTATGTTGTACCAAATTTGTGCATACACATGAGAAATAATTTTCAAATTGAATGCTGAAAATTTTAATTGCACACAGTAGCACCATAGGGTTAATGCTTGATGTTTACAGTATCATATCAAATAAAAAATGGATGCATTGGAGGGCGACATCAGTGAAGAATTGATACAGTATGTACATGGGTGGAAAAAGTTGGGAAGCTGGGAGGCTCCTTCCCAGGATATTTGTGCATTTGGAGGGAAATTTTGGCAATTGGAAGGAAATTTCCCTTTTTTGAACGTGAAACTATGGAAAGAATTGTGGCAAATTTTACTTCCTTCCCAGGAAATAAACATTTTTTCCAGCCCTGCAGTATGTATTTGCTCTCTGACTGAAGATGTACTACCATTGTGTCCAAACAGTACAGTAACTGCAGATGGTGCATCATTTGTACACTGTAGACAACATGAGGTGTTCTGTAAATCCATTGAAATGGTAAATTCAACAGGGAATGCTATCTGTTGTCTAGAAAATATAGGATGAACAGATTGCAAATTCCTATGCAGTTCAATACCATTTCCTTTTAGTACCCCAGGGCAGATTTAACCCCCATTCTTAAGTTATAGTAGCATGATTAGTCTAAGATTTAGTGAAGGTAGGCCTACAGTAGTTTATCCTGTTTATTGGGGCTCATACATGTGTGATCTCTTGATCCCTCTCTTTCATATTAAGGTAGTGGTATGGCAGGTCAAAGAGTGATACAAGTACAGTACAGTGCGGTTTTTAAATGTCACATTATTGTCATTACCATAATGTAACCATAGTGGGTCAAAGATCAGCTCAGCTGTACAGGGTATGTATATAGATGAAATCCATACTGAGGTGAATTGTCTGTTGAATCCATGATCTCTTCATGGGGTATCCTACGTACAGTAGAAACACACTATCCCTCTACATGTACAGTTCTTAGCTAGTCTCTGCATGGCATCTCTCAGAATTGATCCATACAGTATGGTATGTGCACTAATATAGCCTACACCCATGGAGACTGCTCAAAAATATTCAGTTGTCAATCAGAAAAATGGAGGTACCAGTAATTCTAGATGGAACAGTTATGGCAGTATTGAGGAGTTTGAATCTCACATTTGACAACACTGTAAGCCTCATTAACATTTAATGAAAAGAATAATATCAAAAAGATCAGTGAAATTTACCAATTTTGTAAACATACATGTTGAACTCTTCTTGTTTCTGTAAGTATTCTGTAAATACTTGTACTCTACATCTTAAAGACAGACAGTCATCACCCCAAAGTATATTTTTAGTGTGGGTATATCAAAATTCTCAGTTGGTGACTGCTCTTTGATTGACATCAAAGTTTGAAAATTTGAAAGATGCAGAGTAGCTTACATTCCACACAAGGCAGAGAGAGTACTTTTATTACATTTTATAGTCTTGTATGCTCACCAGGACATGGCTTTAAGCAATATAACAGGTTTATTCCTGCACGCGGAAGAGCTTCATACAGTTATGGGAGGAGCTAGAAGATGCATAGTTGGGAGAATTGGAACTGTCTGGGATCATGAAAATTCCCCTTTAAGTGCATTTATATTCATATGCACCAAATAAGTGAAGGAACAATTGAATGAAACAATGTTAATGTATGTTCTTTCAAGGACATTGACATAAGAATATTTGAGTGAATGTACCTTTGTAGCATTACACATTCATTAAAAAGATGCAGCACTGACAGGAAAATTTTGGTGAACGTAAAAATTTTATGCAATTTTGAGTTCAGTTAATTTCATCATCACAAAATCAGCTCAAACTGTCCTGGTTATATTTATAAGAGACTGCCACACATTGTGGCATTTTTGTAGCATGCTGGGAAAAGAGTCCTGTAAACCTACTTTGAAAATTTAGTCCCTGCCATAGTAGGTATAAGGCAGGTACCTTGGATTATGTCAAGTTCAGTAGAATATATTGTGCGTGCATTCATCCGTGAAGCTACTAAGGAAATGTCCAGTGACTGACAATGGAAGCTGTGTGACAGCATTCTTCCATGAAGCTGAACACAGTATCGACTGGCTGTCAAGATATACTTTTCATTTGAACTGAGGACACTGTCTTCGCATGAGCAATTTAACCACCAGCTGGTAGCAAAATGTGAGGCATAGCCATATGAATTTCTCCCCTTAGCAGTTTGAAGATATTAGATGTTATTCCTTTGCAGTTGGTTTACCTGGCTTCTCACAACAGCACATAAATTTTCTCTGTTTTGGCAATATTTTCAGGAAAGATTGGAAGAATGTGTTAAGTTGCTGGATGATTACAAAGAAGGCACTCTGCCAGAGGGAACCACTGACAAGCAGTTATGGGAAGCACAAAAGATAAAACAGGTACTTAAATCAGGGTCATGGAAAATCCTGGAATGTAAAACCATCATGGAAAAGTCAAGAAAAGTGATGAAATTTTACACTTACCTTTACTTAATTGTGTTGAGTGCTATTTGGCTGTCACTGTGAAAATGGACCTATATTATTGCTTCAATATGAGACATTGTAATGATTAAGTGGGTGGATTGGATGGCTGCAAGGTGAGGAGGAGGTCATCTTGTTGATGATCATACACATGACTAACATTACTTTCAATTTATGACTGGTCAGTTTACTGTAAATAGACTCATGAAATGTGACCAAAAAAAATAATGTAAGAATTAGTCATGGAAAAAGCAATGTTTCGAAGAGGAAAAGCCTTGGAATTTCATTTTCAGATTTCTTTATGAACCCTGCAAAATGATTATAAATAGAATATAGCCTTGTTTGTAACCCAGGTAAGGAATATTAGTATGCCTGAAATAAATATGTGTTCATTTTTTCTGAGACAGTTAAACTACATTGAACAGAACAAACCACTGTTTGAGTGAGGTCATCCAATGGACAAGTAGCTACAGTAGTACTTAGATACAGATAATTTCAAATACTAGAAATCAAGTTTCTTTGAAGTCTTATTACTGTGTTTGGCTTAACCTTTGATTAATCTGTTCTATGTGTTGTGAAACAGCAGAAATTTTGTTTGATTTATCACAGCCTGACATATGTGTTGCTTATTGTTGTCATATACTTAAATAAGTATTACTTTGACAACCAGCACTCACTCTGTGTAAGGTTTTCTTTCACATTTCTCGTTCATGACCAAGTTCAAGGTTATGTTTATTACTCTTGCAAAGTTCAGTCCAAATCACAGTTCATGGTCCAGATAGTTTATACTGCCCCCTTCCATGCCAAGAGAATTGGGCCAATACTGTACAGTTCAAAGGGCAATTTCAATGTTATTATGCATTGTAGGATAAAAAACAATATTTAACCATTGCAAAAGAAATGAAATCACAAAAGAAATTACATGGAGTAGTATTTTTTTCTGTTTAAACACTAGATTACTTGCCTCCTAGTTTGGAGAGCGATTGCTAGTTTAAATTTCAAAAATAAACCCTCATGTCATACTAACATTACAACTGTCCTTGAAATAAAGATTGAAAGAACCAAGGATAACACAGTTAGTCCCTCCTTGTTTATTATGTTTTAGGTAGAGGAGAATCACCTTGTGCAATTGTCATTATTTGATGGATTCGTAACAGAACAAAGTGTTTTTTTTTTCTGGTTTTTAACATATTTGAAAATAGATAGCCAGTCCTATGACCCCTTATGTGAACTGACCTTAAAGGGATATTATGGAACTTTTCAAATAAATACTGCAAAAAACAAGCCTATAATCTAGATGACAAGAAGAATTAAGGAAGAAATTGCACAAAACATTAATTTTCACAATCACAAAAAACAATTTCAAAATTGGAACTTCCTGGGTTACTACTGGCCAGATACAATTAATTAAATTGTCACCCTGAAAATGTAATTGTGCTATGTTAAGATGATTATGGGCAAGATTTCACTCTCTTCCCACCTCCCCTATAACCCCTCCCCCTTTTCCACACCCACAGTCTTGCCAGAGATATTGGTTTTTTTTTTCACAATTGACACACCACACATTTTCAGTTTATTTTCAGATTTTTATCACATCCACTCTTGTCAACCCATTCCTGCAACCCTACATAAAATTCCATATAGACAACAGAAGCCCCACATTTTCTTGGATGAAAAACCACGTTGACAACAATAAGGTATTTTGAACAATCTGTCTGACCCAACTTTGACACACATCTTTCTTGTTTCCAAAGTCAAACCTTCCTTTGCTAACATTGGATTTTAATTACCCACAATTTTCTTGCATTGTAAACCCAGTGAAAAACCCAGTTCACAGCCAACCTGTGTGGAATTTTTTCCCAAAAAGATTGTATGACAAGCAACGTTTTGATGGCCTGAAGTTTTGTTTTCCCTTCATGGCAGTCTGTTAATTATATGGTATAAAAGGCTGTTGCATTTAGAGATGTTACATTTGAGAAGTTTTTTTGTTACAAAGCCCAAACAGAATCCACTAAAAAGCTTGACTAGTTTTAACTCATCAAACCCACACCTCTTATTACAAGTTTACTCAATAGGTAAATGATCCAAGTAATGCTACAGAACATAATGGGTGGGAAAGATCCCTGACTTTAATGGCCTTAATTATGTAAATATTTCCTTTTGTATATTACCTAAGAATTTTTGTATCGAATAAAACCCTTGACCTTAAGCCTACAGAATGATAGCCCAATTCAATTCATAATAAGGTAACTGGGGGGCAACTTTCAAGAAATACTCACTGAAAATTGTACACCAAAAGAAATTCACTGCTTTGTAACACCATGAACATTTATGTTTGGCCCAAACTTCCACATTTTCAAATGGTGAAATGCACTCATCCACTCGTGTATCTTTGTAACACATAATTCTTGTGGGAGGAAAAGCTATGAGCCAGAAAGTTTACTTGGGTATACTGAATATTTACATCAGGGAAAAAAGAACCCTAGTTTTTTTCACCCCTATTTGGATGCTGTTTAATAGACTACATTTCCCTTTAAAGTGTGAAGGGCTTTTTAGAGCAGCATGCACCTATAATATAAGTTAGGAATAGGATGAATTTCTCTAATAGGCCTCCAACTGTGTGACTGCACTTTGCACAAACATTAATTTCAACAGTTATGTTAGATATGTTTTTCGTCCATGCATGACTTGTGCCATTTCAGTTTGTGTTCTGGCCAAGCTCCACACACAGTATAAATTCATGGATGTGGATGATGGCCCTTTTATAAGCAACTTCCCAAATCAGTGTAAGCTATTTGTAAATTTGTCTGGGAGTTGTAACTAGGGCCTATATAGGGTTGGTGTTTTTAGTTTTAATTGAAGGAGTGGTTTAGAAGTAAACTTGGTAGGGAAAAACATTTACCAATTTGGGAATGGAGATTGACCAACCTTTACAAAAACTTTACTTTATATATTTATTCCACTACTAAACTGATGGGGAAAAAACTCTGTTTAGGAAACTATCCTTTTTGAAAAGTTTTCGCCCCCCCCACAAAAAGCGAATTTTCCACCTCTTTAAGCTGTTTTCTTGTGAATACTCACACTCCTCCACCCTTCAAAAATGATAATGAACCTATAGGAAAGCTTGCACCACAATCACATGGCATAGGCTAACAATTTTGCCCCCATGCAGCCAGGTAGTTAGAGAGGGCTTTACAATTCCATGATGAGCAAATAATATGTCTCCCCTTTACACACACAAAATCATGATGTAGCCTACTGGGTCATTGTCTCTGTTTTTTTTTCAGTATAGTAATCTCCAACACATGGAGGGTTGTACTGCTGCACACATGCATACACATTGTTGGTATTGTGTGGCCTTTATTTCCACTTTATGGAACTGAGGCCTCCTCCTCTCTATTCACATAAATTTTGGGAAAGAACCTTGTGACATAAGCTGAACGTAACCCAATTAAACATTAAAAACGCAGCTTTGCCTGAATGCACCAAAGGGACATCAAAATAGCCAGACTCAATGATCATGAACTATTGTTTTTGGCATATGTCATTTACAATGTACCTACAGTGGCTGTTATACAACCACCCAATCCTCCCTGATGGTTTTTACACCCAACACTTATGCTACCCGTCAGTGTAATATGCTCACAACTTAATGTAGTAGGGCCTAAAGGCCTAATAAAAGGATTTTGAAACTGGTTTTGAAAGGACAAGCTTAGAAAGTGTAAATTTTACTAGTTTTTGTGGGTAATTTTTCCCAAGGGTTTTGGTCACATAATTTATACCAATTATAGGGCCAAAATAAATCAAATGTTTGTTTAATACCTCACATTTACTCAACCGTTAGGTAATTCATCTCACTATGCCTCTATTTGGAAACCTCTTTCCTTTTTAGAAGCTGCCCCCTCCTTCTTAACTTGGGGAATAAATGCCATACCAACCCTGTTCACAAGGTGTCCCCCATCAAAGTATCTCCATTTATTTGCTGCACAAATTCTCTCAAGCAACACAGCTATCTCCCCCTTCTTGAAAAACTTATTTCCTCTTCAGGCATACGAACAGACTGTGGAAAAGGCACTTGGACATCATTCAAAAAACTACCTACTAACCTTTTTGAAAACGGGTGTGTAAAAAGGATTCTTTTCCTATTTGGATTAATGTTAATTAGCTGTATAAAATTCGAGAAGCCAACCCTTTTCTTAAGAGTGTTTTTTCCTATTTTCCTGTGAGTGTACGGGTACATCCATCTCTCCAATTCATTGCCCTACATATTTCAGAGCAATCAGTATAGGACCATATCCCTTGTTGGGAAGCAAACAACAAGCAATGTCTATCATTATTGACTATCAAACTGTAATGTGAGAGGGGTTCTAGCAAATTCAAAAGACTTAGCTCCAGCTATCGTTTTTGCCAACAATTACTAACTCATCAATAAAGGCCTTTGCTGAAAAATTTAACAAAATACCAGGAGATGAAAAAGCAGAATTCAAAAGTGGCCAAAGTCCAATCATATAAATAAAAAAAAAAAAATATTAACAAACAGGGCAAAGGCATGGGCAAAACACGCCAAATGTTTCGTAAATAATTACCAACAAAAAATATAGCCCTGTATGGCCCTACCTCCCCCCCACAAAAAAAAAAAAAAAAAATTAAGAGGCACTTTTAACCCAACATTTGAAAAGCACCCCTCTATAAAAATCAAAATTTAACCCAGAAGCATCTCTTTGGCTCCATGTACTGGGCAATAATTTTACAGGGCAAGATGAGAGTGGCACAAAAAAATCCTGAAGACAAACATCAACTAATACAAAGCTACCACTGTTTTTGAGTGACTCTGTAGCTTCTCATTTTGGGGAAAAAGTAAATAAGTGGGGCAAAGACAAGGGCAAAACAGGCCAAATGTTTCAGAAATCATTTCCAACAAAAACAACATAGCCCTGTATGCCCCCAAACAACCCTCCCCCCCCCCACACACACACACACACAAATTTAAGAGGCACTTTTTTACACAACATTTGAAAAGCACCCCCCCCAACCCTCTGTCAAAAATCAAAATTTAATGCCCTAAAGAAGAGCATCTCTTTGCAGCGTTGCCAGCAGGGTTTGCCTCCAGGGCCTGAAAAATTTATCAACTGCTGGCCTGGGGGAAGGGTCTAAGGGTAGGGGGTGCCTCCCTCCCCATTGAAAAAATTTTGAATGTTTGAGGGTCCTCAGATGCAATTTAGTGCAACTATTGTTGACCCAATGGGTCACCTCCAACAGGACCCAGTGGGTCCTAATGGGTCTCTTCCAATGGGTTCAATACAGTGCCCTTGTAATGCCAGGATCCTAATTGGTGTCTTTCAATTGGTCTTGGGACCAGGTCCAATGGGTGGGTTTCCTTCTAATGGGTTACCAAGAGGTACCCACTGGATCCTGGCGGTTCCACTGGCTCGTGTCGCCCTGTCACTCTTTCCCAATGTTTGGGTCACTAAAACCCAGCTTCCAACTAAATCATAGTACTCCTTTACAAAATTATGTACTGTGGTAAATTAATTTAAATGCTTTTTTATTATCAAAACTACATGAAATTGAATAAAAAAACCTGGGAGGCAATAAACATGAGGCAAGAACAGGCAGTGATTTAACCTGTAGCATACTATTTCAACAAGTTAAAGTTTAACATTGAAATCAAAAAATCTTGATGGCATAACAATATTTAAGGCACACAAAATGTGCAGATAACAAATTTGGACAAAAATGTTTCACCTGGTAACTATATGACCCCAGTCAAAAATTGGCAAATATGTAAATGAAGTATCAGAATAAATAAGAAAATGTTCTTATCCCTCTTCTCCATCACATTTGGCAAAGCCTTTCATGAATTCTCATTTAAGTATTTTTTTTATTTTCAATTATGGACGGTGAGCAACAGTACAGTTTCTAAACAGGGTGAACAATTCTGTTTAAACCAGAAAGCCAAAATGGCTTCGTGATTCCCCTTGCCGAAAGGGTGGTGCATTTTGTTACAACTGAGGTTTCATCCATCCAAATTATTGTCTACCTTCTCTTCTACTTTCAATCATTTTTTATGATGTTGTCACAATTTTGCCCCCTGCTCCACAATCAGCTCATGCCAACAATGACCCATTGAAACCCAAAAACTTTGAATAACCAAAAAAATGAAAAAAAAAAAAAACAAAAAAAAAAAGGTTTTCGGACTTTCCCACCACTGGTGACCTTGAATGACCCTTTGGACCTCTGCCAAAAACAACAGGGTTTCTCCTCATCCCTCCCCTGACAGGACAAATTCTACCATACCAAATATAAAAACAGTGTAAGCCAATTCCTACGCTCCCGAGCATAGCAAAGATTACAAGGTTTTTTTGGACTTTGGACCTCTCGTGGTGACTTCGAATGACCTTTGACCTCTGCAAAAAAAACAATAGGGTGGTTTTTCCTCTTAACATGAAACAAATCTACATAATCAACTATGAAAAGTATCGATCATTTGCCCTACCTTTTTGAGATATCTAGCGAGTACCAAGGGTTTTTTGGGACTTTGTGAGCTCTGGTGACCTCGAATGGACCTTTGACCTCTGCAAAAAACAATAGGGTTTTTCTTCCTCTCCAACATGACATGTCCCTTACATACCAACTATGAAAAGTAATCGGTCATTCCTATCTTGCATATATTGCGGATTACAAGATTTTTTGTGGGGGGACTTTGAGAAGAACCCTCTGTTGGACCTCAAATGACCTTTGACCTACTGCCAAAAAAACAAATAGGGGTTCTTTCTCTTACAAAATGGGACATGTCTACATACCAACTATTGAAAAAAGTATCAGTCATTCCTATCTTGAGAATATCGCGATTACAAGGTTTTTGAGACTTTGACCTCTGGGTCACCTCGAATGACCTTTGACCTCTGCCCAAAAAAACAATAGGGTTCTTCTCTCTCAACATGACATGTCCCTTACATACCCAACTATGAAAAGTATCGGGGTCATTCCTATCTCGAGATATTAGGCGATTATTAAAAGGTTTCTGGAACTTTTGAACTCTGGTGACCTCGAATGACCTCTGACCTCTGCCCCAACAAAACAATAGGGTTTCATTCCTCTTCGACAATTAACAAATCTTACATTACCAACTACAGGCTTTCAAAGTGCGTCCATCACAGAAAAATAGGAGGTTTTATAGGAAGGATTACTGATGAATATATAGGGTTTTTATAGGATTTTTTCAAGGACAAATATAGAGTAAAAATTATAGGAATGTTCCCACACACTTAGGCAGTTCTCATTTATCTTCGAAAATTCCTCAAACCTGTGTGGATGGGGGAAAACACAATACATTAGGAAACTAACTAGAGCCCAAATGGTGGCTGAAGCTCATTACCTATCAACTATTAAGGGTCCCTTGGCTTCTCAGTCACTTTTGTTTTGTAAAAGCATCATATGACCTTTAAATGAATGTCAAATGGCTTTTAGGACACGCCAAATCTCACATACCCTGGATGTGCGACCTTCCTGGAATGTCACAAAAAATTTGTCATGGCCTTATCTTTGCTTTGTAAGTTGTTTTCATTGAATACAATTTAAGAAAAGCAAAAGGCCCTAGGGCCCATCTTCGGCCTTGGACCCATATTTCAACGTATCCATTTTATGATAAACCATCAACATTGTTACAAAGAGAATCTGTCAGTCTGAAGAATCGCACTTTTTGCCCAAATCACTTCATAAAAGAGCCATAGGAGTCCCCACATGGGCCTTTTCTGGACCAAAATTCCACAAAACCAGAAAACAAGATCACTAGCCAAGCATCATTATAATAGACCCCGTCCAACTACGGTTTAAACATTAACTGGAGGAAAAGTTAATCACGTGCAATACGACTTAAAAATGGGACCCTATGGTCCATCTTTGTTACCTTAGGACCCCAACTTTGGTTAGACCCCCTGAAAGTACCACTACCCGAATATACTTAATTACAAACCATGCAACAGTGTTACAAGAGGAAGGTGCAGGAGTAAGAATTTGCAAAATGTTCCATAAAAAAAGGGCCATAGGGCCCATCATGGGACCTTAAGACCCAAAAACCTCATTTCCAAAACAACCATAAAACAGATCACTAAACCAAGCATCCTTTATGACAGGCCTTCAAACTCTGTATTAACATTTTACTGGAGGAGGGAAATTGGACCATTTTTGGCAATATTTGTCACAAAATGGACCCCTAGGTTCAATTGGGCCCTTGGGGACTCCACAATTTCTGTAACATCCTAAAAGAACCATTAACAGAGGAATCACTTACGGACAAACTCACCCACGTTGCTCTGACAAATGCACACCGACAATGGAAAATCACCAATGGTAAACTCCCATTATTAAGCAGCTCCCTTTAAAACTAAACCTAAACCCAACTGCCACCAATGGATTGACCTCTTTCTACACAGACAGTTTTAAAAGAGGGCAAGCGTACATTACAATAGAAAAATAGGTAGTAAAGTGATTTTGTGAGACTGACGTTAAAATAGTGGGGTGGGCACAAAAATTGGTTTTTAGAAAGGTATCAAAAGGTATTCTTCATCCCGAATTGGGAAGAAGTAGTTTTATGTAAGGACGATTACTAAGAGCTGTCATTAATTGGACAAATCAATACAACACTGTCACAACACAATTTGTTAGGAGAAAAAATGGTATTTTGTTAAAATTTTCATAAAAAATGAAGCCATTGGGCCCACATGGGAACCATTAGGAACCCAAAATTCAAGAACATCCCATGAGATCCCACTAACCAAGCATTATAATGAGATGCTGTTTTCCCCTCTCTTTAAACAGTAAACAGAGAAGAAGTTAAATACGTTTTGCAATGTATTTCACAAAATGGACCCAACGGTCCATCTTGGGCCTTTGGACCCAAAATTCCTGAACACTCCCAAAGGGACCAATAAAACAGAGTAGTAAACATTTATGGCCAAAACCATCAACATTGTACAAGAGAATCTGTTTAGGAGGAGAAGCATTTTGGTTAGAATTTCATAAAAATGGGCCCTAGGGTCCACATGTGGGACCTTGGACCAAAAATTCCTGAACACCCATATGGCCCCACCACCCAAAGAACATTTGTGTCCAAAAATTCGAAACAAAATTCCATGAAAGCATGGTGGGAAGGAGTAAAGCCATTTTGAACCAAGTTGTGGGGACAGATAGATAGATAGGAACAGACAGACAGACAGACAGAACAGACAGAGCAGACAGACACCAGATAGAGTTTGGACGCCCCCGCGGGATTCACAATACGCCTCACACCAGCATGCCTTGGTATGAGCTAATAAACTATAACTGTTTATAATGAAAACCAAATGTGATTAACAGTTAATCACCAAGTGGTGCGGCCCATATGGTAGAAAGATGTGTGGTTCTAATCCATCAACATGGAAATTAAGAAAAACGTAACCACCTAACTGCTACAACATTTAGGTGGAAGGGAAAGGGATTAAAACCCCTGACAGTGATGTATTTGCACATTTTGACCCTAAGAGCGAAGGAGGATAAAATTATCCCCGTTAAATGTTTTATTATTTTTTTTGCATACCAAAAAAGGCAACCAAAATTTTCAATAATTAGAAGTTTGAGAACAGCCGAAATTGTGACCTAGATGGCGCTTTGAAATGGATGGGTAGATTTAATGTAGGACGATGTGGAACTGTTGCTAATTAACGTTCCTAGGCAAATAATTTCACCTCAGCTCAAATAATAATGGTAGTTTTTGTGGTGAGAAATATGTTTGCATTTTTGGCTTGCTTTTAAAAATAACAGGAAATGGTCTCTTAATACATACATTTTTGCTATAACTATAACACTGTATTGCTAGTCAATATGGTAAAGTGGCTGACATGTGGAGTGAAATGACAGTAAGATCATAGGTCTATTGGACAACCGTTTATGGGTTGCTATGAATAAACCGTTTCAAACTATACCTTTCCAGTGGCATAGCAAGGACTTGTCTCATGGGGGCCATGTAGTTTATTCTGTGACTGTCAGCATGGTGGGGAGGGGTCTGAGGGAAGGGGAGGGGTGTCCCACTCCAACCTTTGGAAATTTTTTGAATGATTGGGAGACTAACATGCAATCTGGTGCCTACCATTTATTATCTTTTTGAAGTAAAATTTATTTTTTTAAAAAATTAAAACATATTTTAGATTACTAAATTTAAGACAAAATCAGCAATCAGCCGAAAGGAGAGCCGGGCATGGCCCCAATGGTTCCTCCCCCCTAAAAATGCCACTGCTTAATTTGAAATCTGTACAAATTGGCAGAACACTGTAGTCCCACATATGTCCCAGATGACTACAGTGTGGCAAAACTTCTCTGTGCATGAACATACTTAACATCTAAAAATCTCACATTGAGGGAAGTTACAATGACAAAATTAGGGAAAGGGCAACTTGGCAAAGTGGGCCACCCACTTGCCCACAAATGATGGGCACTACAGCACCAGAAATCCCATACATGGATTAGATTTTTCCACTATTGGTGACATGTTGGATAAATTGCTTGTGGAATCCAGAGACCTGCCAATAGGGCATTCTTGTAGTAGTTTAGAGGAAACTCCTCCTTAGAGATCTGCACATTGTAAAACTTGTAAACCATTACAGTGAGACTCTTAATTTTCTCAGAGCACTAAGTTTCTTTTTTCTTTAGGAGAGGAATGTGTAATTGTACAAACACTTTGAACAATCAACTGAATCTAATGGCCTAACTCAGTTTGAGGAAAGATGGTAGATGACATGGGAAAATATTGGTATTGTTCGAAACCATTTGTTAAACTACCACATATTTTGATTAAAAGAATTAGTTATTACTCCACAAGACAAGCTTACCTGTGCATGCAAAAGCATAGGTAAGGGTTTTAAAATGTGGAGGACTTCATGACTACAGGGGATGATACCAGGCAAAGGAACTCTAATCCACCCCTTGACAATACCACTACAATTCCCTCAAAGAGATGAAATTCATAGAGTACCTAAAATCACAGCGGTGAGAGTGGAACAGTTATGGTGTGGTGAAATAAGTGTTTATTAGATGGCCCTCATGCAGAAGTTTTTTTTTCTTATGAGAAATGGTTTTGTGAATCCTATAATAAATTGGTCCTTTTGTGTACTTGCATCTAATTCAGATCCCTTGGCACTCATTACACTGCTACCTGGTCCGTCGACTAAGGCCACCTCTGAGTCTTAAACGACAGTCTATCTTGGAAAACCTTTGGAAGACACGAATACATCCTGAAAATTTCACCCCCCAAAAACACCATATAGGAAAGGAAAGGTTTTTTGGTAAGATCAGAACAAAGCAAAGAGGAGAATATAGGAAAAACAAGCCCAAAATCATACAAATATAGGAAATTATATGGATTTATTGAGAAATTATAGGAGGAATTATAGGAAATATAGGATACCTTTTGAAAGCCTGCAACTATGAAAAAGTATCGGTCCATTATCCCTAACTCGAGATATTGGCGATTACAAGGTTTTTTACGGACCCTCCACCTCTGGTTAGGACTCAAATGACCTTTTGACCTCTGCCAAAAAAACAATAGGGTTCTTTTCCTCTCGAACATGACATGTTCCACATACCAACTTTTGAAAAGTATCGGTCATTTCCTGATACTCCGGCATATCGCGATTACAAAGGTTTTTGTGAACTTTGACCTCTGGTGAACCTCGAATGACCTTTGACCTCCATGCCAAAAACAATAGGGTTCTTTCCTCTTGAAATGACAAAATCCTTACATACCAAACTATGAAAAGTATCGTCCATTCCTACCTCGAGATATTGCGATTACAAGGTTTTTGGACGTCGACCTCTGGGGACACTCGAATGACCTTTTTGAACCTCTGCCAAAAACAGTAGGGGTTCTTTCTCTCAACATGACAAACCTACATATCAAATATGAAAAGCCATATCGGTCATTTCCTATCTCGAGATATTGCGATTTTACAAAGGTTGTTTTTTGAACTTTGAACCCTCCTGGTGACCTCGAATGACCTTTGACCTCTGCCCAAAAACAATAGGGTTCTTCCTCTCAACATGACAAAACCATACATACCAAATATGAAAAGTATCGGATCATTCCCTGTCTTGACGATATCGCGATTACAATGAGATGTCACAAACACACACACACACACCGAAAACGGACATCACCATCGCAAAAGATTCCTTGCCTGCCTACGTCAAGGAATCAAAAACTGGGAAATGTACACAAGAATGTTTAAGCACAGTACATCAACAGTACTAAGACATTGAAGACACATACATGTTTAACTGAGTGCAGGCATGATCCAGTGCACTGGAAACTTTTGTACACTTTAAATACCAAAACTTCCAAACTAGGGGTGGGGGGGACTATATAAACATTCATTTTCATCCTTCATCTCGTTCTTTTTGTTCTCTATGTACAGCCCATATTTTCCATGCCTTATTGTAGCAGTCAGTCTGAAAAAGAATGATCACAGTACAGTACCTATTGGTGACCATCCCCTTTGTCTTTTCCTGTAACTAATGATGAATGAAAAAACAAGCGCGAGTTAGGAATGTACAGACATACTGAAACTTATCACAGGTTGAAACACAATTTAAGTAAACAGTTCAATGCACTCAATGCACAGTACAGTCCCCCAAAACAATACTTCCAACATAAAACATAACAGTATAACTGTTGGAAAATTGCGAGAGTTAATCCAGAGGCAAGAGGTTTCGTTAAACAATCCCTTTGTTCAACTGGGCAACAGTGTGTTTTGGGGTTTTGTTTCAAAAAAGCCAAACTGATGGGCATGCATTGTTGCTGTCATAATGGATGGACCCTATAAAGGGTACTGAATGTATCCCCTTCATGCAAGCAAAAATTTTCCTCTGAGAATATGTCATTTGTAAGGTTCACAGTTTTTTAAATTAATATACTGTAAGGTCCACGCAAGAAAACAGCTGGTCTGCCTGTATATCATTAGACTTTCAACACTTTAAAAACTAAAGACTGTATGCATTGCCATTCCCATGGTCAGTGTTTCCAGTGGACTTACAGCTCCTTCCCTCGAGGTCAATTAATTTTTTCAAAAAACCCCAAATTTCCTAAAAGGGTGTCACAGTCCCCCACTCTCCAGCACAAAGGGAGTGGTCCAATAGAGAACAAATGTTTCAACACAATAAAAGTTCAGGTGAGGGCACGAGCAAGTATCTTTCAGTTGAAAAACGTCCTGACAATTTCTTGTGTGCATCAGTCCATGTTTTCTTATGTTCATTACAAAATTAAAGGAGATATTTCAGAACCTATTAATCGTCATGTGCATGAACGTTCAAATTCAGTGCATTCCTACAGTATGAGTTTATGGACCACTGCATTTGTATAGTCCCTCCTCCATGTGTTGGGTCTGCAAAAAAAAAAAAAATGCCCCCCCACCCCCCCCCCCCCCCCCCTTTTTACATTGAAATGTCTGGTCTGTAGTAACCCAGACGGTGGATCTTTTCTCCACTCCAAGCTTGAGCTTGTTAAAGCCCCTGTTAGGCCTAAACACGGTACACATCATGCAGAGGCTTTAGTCACAATATGATTCACGCCCTGTAATGAAGAAAATGATTATCTTCAAAATAACTGTTACAGTAAATCAAAATTTGCTTCAATGTCCACTGACACTGGGTTAAGCATATTAGCAAGAGAGCTGGGTCTAAAATTCTAAACCATCAAAATACAGTATAATATAAAACGCATTGCATGTGACCAGTATTTTTCATAGAGGATGGGCATGCAGCAATTTAATTTGGGTTACAATTTGCTAGAAAAA
The DNA here is from genome assembly GCA_029531755.1 of Holothuria leucospilota. Lineage (NCBI taxonomy): Eukaryota > Metazoa > Echinodermata > Holothuroidea > Aspidochirotida > Holothuriidae > Holothuria > Holothuria leucospilota. Next base: position 32,184 of record JAIZAY010000044.1, read on the forward strand.
TAAAAAAAAAAAAGAGGAAGGGGGCTCAAATAAACTTACAACCATATAGTGGACCCACTAGCATTAAGGTATATGCCATTAATGCTAGTGGTCAATTATATGTTGTAAGTTATTGAGCCGCCCTTCCTCCTTTTTTTTTTTGGTTTTTCTAGCAAATTGTAACCACAATTAAAATTGCTGCATGCTCTCTATGAAATACTGTACACATGCAATGCGTTTTTAAATTTATACTGTATTTTGATGTTTAGATTTTAGACCCCAGCTCTCTTGCTAATATGCTACCAGTGTCAGTGACATTGAAGGCAAATTTGATTGTACTGTACGTTATTTTGAAGATTATATCATTTTTCTTCATTACAGGGATTGAATCATATTGAGACTAAGCCTGCATGATTTGTAGCCATGTTTAGGCCTACAGGCTTACAGCTCAAGCTTGAGGTGGAGAAGATCACTGATATGTGGTACAAGCAGAACATCATGTAAAGGATGCAGACACACAATGGAGAGACATATAACAATGCCTAGTCGTACATAATCATACTGTAGGAGCCCTGAAATTGAACGTCCTGCACATGACGATTACTAGGTTCTGAAAATTCCCTATTTTTGTAATGAACATTAAGAAACATGGACTGATGCACAAGAAATTGTCCAGACTTTTCAACTGAAAGATACTGCCGTGCCCTTCACCTGAAAACTTTTATTGTGTTGAAACATGTTTCTCAATGACCACCCCCTTGTGCTTGAGCTAGTGGTTGACTGTGAATCCTTTTAGACATGTTTTTAAATACATTTGACCTCGAGGAAGGAGCTGTAAGATCGATGGCACACTGACATGGAATGGCAATGCATACAGTTACTTTAAAAGTGTTGAAGTCTATGATATCCACGAGTGTTTTTCTGCTGGACCTTACAGTAATATTGAATTTAAAACTGTGAACTTCAAATGACACCCTATTTCAGAGGAAAATTTTGCTGCGGGGGGGCACAGAATGAACATTCAGTGACCTTTATATGGTTCATCAGTATGACAGCACCAGGCATGCCACAGTTTTGGCTTTTTTGAAAAAAAACCCAACACACGTGTGCCAGTTGACAAAGGGGATTGTTTTACGAAACTCTTGCCTTTGGATTAACTCTCGGAAAACAAAAAGAAAAAAACAATTTCCAAAAATATACTGTATGTTTTATGTTGGAGTATTGTTTTTTGGACTGTACTGTGCATTGAGTGCATAACTTGGTTGTAATTAAAATTTTCAAACCTGTGAAGTTTCAGTATGTCTATACATTCCTAACTCGCGCTTGTTTTTTTCATTATCATTAGTTACATGAAAAGAAAGGTGTCACCCATAGTACTGTACTGTGATCATCTTTTTCCAGACTGACTGCTACAAGGCATGGAAAATATGGCTGTACAAGAGAACAAAGAACGATGGAAGGATGAAAATGAATGTTATATAGCCTAGTTGAAGTTTTGGTATTTAAAGTGTACAAGTTTTCAGTGCACTGGATCGCTGCACTCAGTAAACAGTATGTGGTCTTCATGTCTTGATACTTTTATGTAACTGTGCTTAAACATTCTTGTGTACATTTCCAGTTTTTTGATTCCTTGCCGTAGGCGAGCAAGGAATCTATGCGATGGTGATGTCGTGGTGTGTGTGTGTGTGTTTTGTGGACACTCATTGTAATCGCGAATATCTCAAGACAGGAATGACCGATACTTTTCATATTTGGTATGTAGGTTTGTCCATGTTGAGAGGAAGAACCCTATTGTTTTTTGGCAGAGGTCAAAGGTCATTCGAGGTCCACCAGAGGTCAAAGTTCACAAACCTTGTAATCTGCAATGAGGCTCGAGATAGGAATGAACCGATGCTTTTTCATATTTGAAATATGATAGGTTTGTCATGTTGAGAGGAAGAAACCCTATTGTTTTTGGCAGAGGTCAAAGGTCATTCGAGGTCACCAGAGGTCGACGTCCAAACCTTGTAATCGCAATATCTCGAGGTATGGAAATGACCGATACTTTTCATAGTTGGTATGTAGATTTTTCCATGTAAGAGAAAGAACCCTATTGTTTTTGGCATAGGTCAAGAGGTCATTCGAGGTCACCAGTAGGTCAAGTTCACAAAACCTTGTAATCGCGATATGCCGAGATAGGAATGACCGATACTTTTCAAAGTTGGTATGTGGACATGTCATGTTGAGAGGAAGAACCCTATTGTTTTTGGCAGAGGTCAAAGGTCATTTGAGGTCACCAGAGGTGGAGGTCCTAAAACCTTGTAATCGCAATATCTCGAGTTAGGAATGACCGATACTTTTCATAGTTGCAGGCTTCAAAGTGATCCTATATTTCCTATAATTTCCTATAAATTCTCAAAAATCCTATATTTCCTATATTTGTATGATTTTGGGCTTGTTTTCCTATATTCTCCTATATTTTTCTGATCTTACCAAAAAACTTTCCTTCTATATGGTGTTTTGGGGTGAAATTTTCAGATGTATTCTTGTTCCAAGGTTTAACAAGATAGCTGTCCGTAGACCTCAGAGTGGCTTAGTCCGGACAGGTAGCAGTGTATAGGGCCAATGATTCTGAATTAGATGCAAGTACACACAAGACCCATTATAGGATTCACAAACCATTTCTCATAAAAACTGCATAGGGCACTAATAAACTCACTTATTTCACCACCCATAACTGTTCCACTCCTCACACCTGTGATTTTAGGTACTCTATGATTTCATCTCTTTGAGGAATTGTAAGTGGTATTGTCAAGGGTGGATTAGAGTCCTTTGTCTGGTTATCCTCCTGTAGCTCATGAAGTCCTCCACATTTTAAAACACTTACCTTATGCTTTGCATGCACAGAGTAGCTTGTCTGTGATAATAACTAATTCTTTTATTCAAAATATTGTAGTACAATGGTTCGAAATAACCAATATTTTCCGATGTCATCTACCATCTTTCCCTCAAACTGAGTTAGCCATTAGATTCAGTTTGATTGTTCAAGAGTGTTGTACAATTACAATTCTCTCCTAAGAAAAAAGAACTTAGTGCTCTGAGAAAATTAAGAGTCCTCACTGTAATGGTTACAAGTTTTACAATGTGGCAGATCATCTAAGAGGTTTTTCCCTAAACTCTACAAGAAGCCCCCTATTGCAGGTCCCTCTGGATTCCACAGCAATTTATCCAACAGACCAAAGTGGAAAATCTACTCCATGTCTGGGATCTTGTGCTGTAGTGCCCATCATTTGTGGCAAGTGGGGGCACCTTGCCAAGTTTGCCCGTGTTCCCTAATTTTGTCATGGCAACTTCCTACAAGTGAGATTTTAGATGTTAAGTATGTTCATGCACAGAGAGTTTTGCACACTGTAGTCATCTTGACATATGTGGACTACAGTGTTCTGCCAATTGTACAGATTCAAAGTAAGCAGTGGCATTTTTAGGGGGAGGAACCATTGGGCCATGCCCGCTCTCCTTTGCTGATGCTGATTTTGTCTTTAATTTAGTAATCTAAAATATGTTAATTTTTAAAAATAAATTTTACTTCAAAAAGATAATAAATGTAGCACCAGATTGCATGTTAGTCTCCCAATCATTCAAAAAATTTCCAAAGGTGGAGTGGGACACCCCCTCCCCTTAGACCCCTCCCCCATGCTGACAGTCACAGAATAAACTACATGGCCCCCATGAGACAGTCCTGGCTATGCCACTGGAATGTATGTTTGAAGGTATTCATAGCAACCATACGTTTGTCATAGACCTATGATCTTACTGTCCATCACTCCACATTGTCACACTTACCAAGAATTGAAACTCGCAATAGCAGTGGTATAGTTATTAGCAAAATGTTGTATGTAAGATACCATTTCCTGTTATTTAAGCAGCCAAAAATGCAAACATTTTTCTCACCACAACACCATATATTATTGGAGCTGAGGTGAATTCTGCCTAGGACACGTTAATTAGCAACAGTTTCAATCGTCCACATTAACTACCCATCCCTTCAAAGCGCCATCTAGGTTCACCATTTTCGTGTTCTCAACTTCTAATGATGTAAATTTTGGTGCCTTTTTGGTATGCAAAAATAATAACATTTACCGGATAACTTATTCTGGGTCAAATGTGCAAATACATCACTGTCAGGGGTTTTTATCCTTTCCCTTCCACCTAAATGTTTTACAGTAGGGTGGTTTTCTTAATTCCATGTTGGATGGTAGCAAACCACACTCTTTCTAACCATAAACAATGGCCCACACTTGTGATACTGTTAATCACATTTGTATCATTTATACAGTATTAGTTTTATTAGCTCATACCAGCATGCTGGTGTTAGCTATTGTGGATCACGCGGCGTCACTCTATCTGTCTGTTCTGTCTGTCTGTCTGTCTGCCTGTCTGTCCTGTCTATCTATCTATCTGTCCCCACTTGTTCAAAATGCTTCTCCCCCAAATGCCTTTCATGGATTTGTTCGAATTTTGGCACAATGTTCTTTTGGGTGGTGGGCCATATGGGGTGTTCAGGATTTTTGGTCCAAAGGTCCAATGTGGACCCTAGGGCCCATTTTATTAAATTCTCTATCAAAATGCTTCTCTCCTCCACAGATTCTCTTGTACAATGTTGATGGTTTTGCATAATGTGTACTCTGTTTATTGGTCCCTTTGGGGTGTTCAGGAATTTTGGGTCAAGGCCCAAGATGGACGCGTTGGGTCCATTTTGTGAATTATATTGCAAAAGTAATTAACTTCTTCTCTGTTTTTACTGTTTAAAGAGAGGAAACAGCATCTCATTATCATGCTTGGTTAGTGATCTCATGGTGTTTCTTGAATTTTGGGTCCTAAGGATCCCATGTGGGCCCCAAGGGCTCATTTTTATGAAATTTTTACAAAATACATTTTTTCTCCTACAAATTGTGTTGTAGCAGTGTTGATGAATTTTTGTCATAATGAAGCTCTATTAATGGTCCTTACCAAACTACTTCTCCAATTCGGGATGAAGAAATACTTTTGATACCTTTCCTAACCAATTTTGTGCCACCCCACTATTTTTACCAAAGTTTCCCCCCTCAACAAAATCACTTTACTACCTATTTTTTCTATGTACTGGGGTACCCTCCTTTAAAACTGTCTGTTGTAGAAGAGGTCCCATCCCTTGTGGCAGTTGTTTAGGTTAGTTTAAAGGGAGCTGCTTGATGTGATTCTCCATTGGTATTTCCATTGTGTTGCATTGTCCAGAGCACGTGGGTGATTTGGTCGTAGTGGATCCTCTGTTAATGGTTCTTTTAGGATGTACAGAATTTTGAGTCCAAGGCCCCATGTACCCATAGGTCCATTGTGTGAATTATTGCAACATGGTTCAATTCCTCCTCCAGTAAATGTTTAAACAGAGTTGAAAAGGCCTGTCATAAGGATGCTTGGTTAGTGATCTTTTTTATGGTGTTTGGGAAGTTTGGGTCTAAGGTCCCATATTGGGCCCCTATGGCCCTTTTTTTATGACATTTTTGCAAATTCTCTACTCCTGCACAGTTCTTTCTTGTACACTGTTGATGGGTTGTCATCAATTATATTCGGGTAGTGGTACTTCAAGGGTGTCCCTACCAAGTTGGGGTCAAGGTACAAGATGGACCATAAGGGTCCATTTTTAAGTAGTATTGCAAGTGATTAACTTTTCCTCCAGTTAATGTTTTAACAGAGTTTGATCGGTCTATTATAATGAATGCTTGGGCTAGGTGATCTGTTTCTGTTTTGTGGAATTTTGGTCCAGAAGGCCCATGTGGACGCCTATGGCTCCTTTTAGGAAGTGTGCAAACGTGCATCTTCAGCTACAGATTCTCTTGTACAATGTTGATGGTTTATCATAATGATACTTGAAATATGGGGTCCAAGGCCGAAGATGGGCCCTAGGGGCTTTTGCTTTCTTAAATTGTATTCATGAAACAACTTACAAAGCAAAGATAGCATGACAAATTTTTTGTGACATTCAGGAAGGTGCCATCAGGGTATGTGAGATTTGGGGTCAAAAGCCATTTGACATCATTTAAAGTCATATGATGCTTTTACAAACAAAGACTAGAAGCCAGGGACCCTTAATTAGTTGAAGGTATGAGCTTCAGCACCATTGGTGCTCTAGTTAGTTTCCTAAGGTATTGTGTTTCCCCCATCCACAGGTTTGAGGAATTTTGAAGATAATTAGAACTGCTAGTGTGTGACATTCCTATATTTACTCTATATTTTCCTTGAAAAATCCTATAAAACCCTATATATTCATCAGTATCCTTCCTATAAAACCTCCTATATTTCTGTGATGGACCACTTTGAAGCCTGTAGTTGGTATGTAGATTTGTCATGTCAAGAGGAAGAACCCTATTGTTTTTGGCAGAGGTCAGAGGTCATTCGAGGTCACCAGAGGTCAAAGTCCAGAAACCTTTTAATCGCAATATCTCGAGATAGGAATGACCGATACTTTTCATAGTTGGTATGTAGACATGTCATGTTGAGAGGAAGAACCCTATTGTTTTTGGCAGAGGTCAAAGGTCATTCGAAGGTGCACCAGGAGGTCAAAGTCCAAAAACCTTTGTAAGCCGCGATATCTCAAGATAGGAAATGACTGATAATTTTTCATAGTTGTGTATGTAGACATTGTCATGTTGAGAGAAAGAACCCTATTGTTTTTGGCAGAGGTCAAAGGTCATTTTGATGGTCATCCAGAGGTCAAAGTCGCCAAAATCTTGTAATCGCAATATTCTCAAGATAGGAATGACCGATACTTTTTCATAGTTGGTATGTAGAACATTTCATTTTGAAGAGGCCCCCCCACCCACCCCCCCCCCCCCCCACCCCCCCCAACCCCCCCCACCACCACCGCCCCACCCCCCCCCACCCCCCCCACCCCCCACCCCACCACCCCCACACCACACCCCCCCCACGCCCCCCCCCCCCCCCACCCCCGCCACCCCCCCCCACCCCCCCCCCAGACCCCCCCGCCCCCCCACCCCCCCCCCCCCCCACCCACCCCCCCCCCCACCCCCCCCCCCCCCCCCCCCCCCCCCCCCCCCCCACCCCCCCCCCCCCCCACCCCCCCCACCCCCCACCCCCCCCCCCCCCCCCCCCCCCCCCCCCCCACCCACTCCCCCCCTCACTCCCACCCCCCCCCCCCCCCACCCCCCCCCCCCCCCACCCCCCCCCCCCCCCACCCCCCCCCCCCCCCACCCCCCCCCCCCCCCACCCCCCCCCCCCCCCCCCCCCCCCCCACACCCCCCCCCCCCCCCACCCCCCCCCCCCCCCAACCCCCCCCCCCCCCACCCCCCCCCCCCCCCACCCCCCCCCCCCCCCACCCCCCCCCCCCCCCACCCCCCCCCCCCCCCCCCCCCCCCCCCCCCCACCCCCCCCCTCCGGGCCCCCCCCCCCCCCCCCCCCCCCCCCCCCCCCCCCCCCCACCCCCCCCCCCCCGCTCCCCCCCCCCCCCCCCCCCCCACCCCCCCCACCCCCCCCCCCCACTCTCACAGGTTTGATTCTTTGCTTCATCACGAGAATGAATATGACAAGTGTTCTTAAAAGCTCATCCGAGGACGACATGGGTGGGACACAAGGACAGGTACAAAAGAAGAATGACATTAGGGCATCTTTGACATTTGCGACTACAAAGTATTCTCTTATTAGTACCCACGTCGAGGAAGATGTATCAATGTAATATAGAAGCAATAAAGCCCACAAAGAACTGCATGTATCAATGTAATATAGAAGCAATAAAGCCCACAAAGAACTGCATGTAAGACTTTCTGCTGGTTCAAGTCGAAACCTAGTATGGGTATGTAAAGTGTCCGTTGCCATACATAGAAAATAGATCATGTCGTTGTTGCGTACTTACTGTGATGGGTTAATGCTTAACCTAGTATGTAAAGTGTCCTTGGCCATACATAGTTTATAGAACATGTCACTTTTGCCTACGTACTATGATGCCATTGACCAATACTGTTCAATGCACATACTTGGGATGTCTACCTTCAAAGAAAGTGATACAAATACGAAACAAGGCTAACATTCCTTCTATTTCGAAGTGGCTCCTTTATAGCGCTAATTATAGATTTTGATTTGTTCGTTATCTAAGCGCTAGAACCTATCGGTTATTCCTGGTACATAAGAGAAGTGGGAAGTTTCCACTAAGTGTCCATTCTCTTCATGGCAAATGTTTTACACTGTTGGTTGGTTAGATAACCGCAACCTCCAAACTGTGAAACTTGAATTGATAGCCTTGCTGTTTAATACCAAGCAATAATTGTCTCTTGGAATTTTTACCTGGCACATTAATTTCCCCATATGCAACTATCGGTCATGAAGAGAACGATGTATGGTGGTATTTGCAAGGTGTTATGGTTATTCAACAATTAACACGTTGTTGTATGTTCATAACCATCCATATAAGACATCAATGCTTTTATCTCTACCCTTTGCTTGCAATCACAACGACTAATACAATATGAACGGAAATTCACAAAAACTTTGAAGTGTAACGAGTAACTTCCTTTTAGTGATTATATGACTTCCGTGTCGTTTGTGAGTAACATATCAGGTATACAGAAAACCACGGAACATGTTTACAATGAGTTAATCAAATAATTCCATTTCATATGAATTCTTGCACTTTTTCTTGAATATCTTCTAGTAAGTCATTAAAACCACCAAAACTTAATATAAGGGAAAGGACCAATTTCAATTACCGACTTTTTCACAGAAAGGCAATTTGCGTATTAGATAAAAATTTTCAGGTCACCAAGTCACAAAGTCACAGAAAGTCACCAAAACAAAATTGATCGGCATAACTGTAAGGGTTAGGTTGCCTAGAAGGCTCCGTATTTTGTACATCCAGTATCTGGCTGACGGGGCAATCTTGTTATTGGCTGGATGCAGCTCGAACTTGTGTATACAAAGACTGCGTTTTACGTAACGAGACTTATGGCAGCGGCGCAAATTTGCATGTGCACAGGTAGCTTATTTGAGGAATGCGTTCCGGTGATCCGCTGCTCTTGCTGATTGTGGACTATCTGCTCACTGCTGCCCTGCAGGTTGGTAAGAAAACACCGCTGTCAGGAGGTCTTGTATGGGTTATAAAGGCTGTAAAACTTAGGCTTCTAAGTATATTTGGAGGTAGGGTGGTACGTTGGGTTCTCTGCGCAGCCAAAGTTACGTCGTTTTGAGAGGTGCTCCGATGTTATGGTGCGAGTAAGGATGGAGTCCTTCTGGCAAGGCTGGTAGCGGGCAGTCAGTCACTTATTTGTACTGTACTATATTGCGGTGTACCTGGGTTGGGGACAATTATTGACGGGATTTCCAGGCCTGCGTTCCATCCACAGGACTTGGGAGACTGCAGAGCTAGTAAAGGACCACGTACAGTGAAGAAGCTTGCTTTACTTTGTTTTATACAGTATTGAGTTTTAATGTATTATCTTCCTAACCAACACAGTTTTTGACCCCACTCAAATTGTAGAAAGAAAAATTAAAGGCTGTTTACGTGATTGATTTTAAGCAAATGTAGATCCATGGTCCTGGTGATACAACCAGAATCCCCCTTTACCCCATAACTTATTGTATTGCATATGTTGACTCCATAATTTAGCGGGAGAGAAATGATATGTGCTTGTTATTGATTAAATTTTATCGGCCGGTATTTTGTTGTTAGTGCATATACTGTTGTGTCGTTGCAATCAGACAATTTCCTTTTTGTGGACATTGCAAAAATGGAATGCCAATTTATTTTGAGTTGAAATGAGGCCAATCAATATCTTTTGAAAGGCTAGAAATTATTCTGAATTATTTTAGTTAATATATTACATATTTTGTGAATAAAAAATTTTACTGTGCTATATATTTTTTCTCGTCTCCAAATCTTCAAGTGTTAGCCAGCAGGGATTTTATTTTAAAAGCTCGCTTCTCACGAATGGGGGCCTATACGAAAAATTATCAGGGTTAAATGGAGACGTTTAATATCACCGTTATTGTGATCATTTCTGCTTGTATTGTGAGATTGTTTTATTTGTTTGTATTATAGACACTGTTCGTGCTAGTGAAGCCCGACTGTCTTAAACACAAGGAGACCTCCCTACATGATACTTCAAGGTGGTTGTTAGTATTGTGCCTTTCACGGTGTGTGTAATTTTGTAATGCGATTTAGTTTGGTCATATTTGGGTGTTTAAGGAAATAGGAAAACGGAAGTCTTGATAGAAAAGCTTTGCCAGTAGGCTCAGAAATTGGTCTTTAAGGAGATGAGCTTAAGCAGGTCATTAAAGAAGAACACGCACAAGCCCTGGAAACCGAAGAACGAAGAAAAGAGAGCGATTTACGGGAAAGAGAATTACAGGTACGTGAAAAATAAGTCGAGGCAGATTGGGTCAATTTAAAGATACAACTGAGGATTCAGGAAGCTAGAACATTAGCAAACCAGAGTTAAGCGCAGGTCACACTAGAGCTATTTCAGACAGGATTACGGTCCGACTTTTGTAAGTTTTAGTTGATCTTCTCCATCCCTGGTCGAAAAGAGCCAAAAAATTACCAACTTGTGTAAATATATGATTTGCCGGAGAGGATTACGAAAATGGAATGTAAACTAATTTCGTGACGTCACATCGGCAAACAGCGTTTATCGGACACCCGTGCAAATATCGGATTGATATTCGAACAAATACCGCTGTGTTGAGCGATATAAGTTACACAATGAGAGTCACATAGTTTATCGTGGGACAAACTGGGATCAGCTATCGATATAGCGTGATCATCTTTGGAACAAAGCCTGAATAAAAAACTATTGGTCCGATTTAGAAAAATTCGGATCGGATTTCGGATTGAAAATCGCTGTAGTTTGACCAGCCCTTTCGGGCCAGGCAGGAACATCTCTTTACGCTCAAGAAGGTAGCAAGCCACTAAAATTGTCTAGTTTTGTGAAAGGGAAATACAATATGGATTTATATCTCATCATGTTTGAACGTTATGCGGCAGCTCAGGGTTGGCCTGAAGGGAAGTGACACATAGAGTTGAGTACCCTTTTAACAGGCAAAGGTCTGATGGTTTGTTACAACTTTAGTAATATGAGCAGGCAAGTGACTATGCTGAACTTAAGAAAAAATTACCCGAACGTTATGAGTTAACAGAACAAGGTTTCCAAAAAAAGTCTTCAGAGACTGTACCAACACAAGATGAAAGTACAACGCAATACCTTACGAGGCTCAAAAACTATTTAAATATGTGGGTAAAGTTATGAAATACTCTCGAAACGTTTAAAGGACTTTCAAAGTTGCTTCTCAGAGAGCAGTTTTCGTATCGCTGTCTTAAGGAACTAGCCCCTTTACATAAGAGAGCTACAACCTGGTACTTTGGATAGTTTCTTGAAGATTGATGACCACTATGGGGAAGCCCATAAGAGTTCTTATTCAACGTGTTATATGCGTGTGGCAAAAAGGCAATTAAGAACGAGACTGTACAAAGACGGGGGATGTTAGCAGCCATTATAATTGTTGGCCAGGAGGTAATGAAAGAGCAAATTGTGTACAAAATGAAAAAAAAAAAACCTCAAAAGATGTAACATCCGCATCTGATTTAATTGATTTTGAGAGGGTTGAAATACAAGCTGAAACTGAACCAACGATAATAGAAGCACGTAAGAAAGGATTTCTTAATCTTGAATTAGGTTTAGAGATTCCGATTTGGGAGTGTTTAGGCCTTTAGATATAAATGACCCGTCTATGCCAGTCAGTGGCATAGACAGGAGTTTTTGAGCAGGGGTCACTGGGGTCACGAACCTTTCCTAGCGGGGCACAATTTCTGAATTCTCTCCCTCTCTCTAGGGCTTATATACAGAACTTTGCATTCCAAAATTTTCCACGGGGACACCTGGGATGGCACAGATTTGTCGTGAGGGGGGGGAGGCACGTGCCCCCTCATGCCCCCGTAGCTACGCCACTGATGCCAGTCTTGCAAAGGTATGTACAACCTTTGCAGAAAAGCGCGGAGTAAACGTATTGTGTGACACGCGGTGTAATGCAGTGTTGTAACGAGTCACACTTACACACTTAGGTCGAGTCATAAGTCAAGTCAAGTCACCGGTGGTCGAGTCACAAGTCAAGTCAAGTCATTCGTCACATTTTCAAGTCAAGTCAAGTTATTCGTCACATTTTGAAGTCAAGTCAAGTTAAGTCAGACATTTTGGTCGAGTCAACTCGAGTCAGTTGCTGGTGTCTACAAGTCAAACCAAGTCGCACTTTTACATAATAATAGTAAATTTAAAACTGGTATTTCTGGTTTGGTGTGACCTAGAGACAACTGGTTCCTTTCTGCCTCTTCTGAAGTGTACCTGTCACTGACTGCAATCTTTGTCTATATGGTATGCCACAGGTTCATTGTTTACACATAACTTTACATGCAATTTACCAGGAGTACGCTGCACATACCAAGGTACTACACGTAGCTTGCGCCCAACACATGAATGCTCTAACTACTCAGGCAAGCAATGTTTATGTATATCTGCTGGCCGTGGCACAATCTCACTTTCACTTTGCCACGTAGACCTAACGTTAGATGTCCCCGCCCAATGATCCACAGATGGCCAAGCCATGGCGTAACATACACTTTTATCTAACGAAGAGGTCAAGAACCTAGCAGTAGCACTGTGCACCTCTCGGAAATGAACTCTCCGTCATTAACGAATTTAAATGGCCACAGTGACCAGGGGCTCACGCAAAGGAAGCACCCCGAAAAATATATCGAGAATTGTGATTCCCTATACATAGTTAGACTTTAGGATTTTTTTGCAAAGACCAGGGTGCATTGAATGACGTACAGTACTTTCAGTGACCCTTATGTCAGAGCTTCAAGTCACAACAGTGTGGCACGTAGGTGAGGTCCATGCTTTGCAAGAAATCTTACGGTGCCAGGCAAAATTTTAAATCGTTTTTGTCAGTTTTTTGGGGGTGGGCGGGGGGGGGGGGGTGATCGCGAAGCGCACAGAAAAAAATCTTCCTAGCATTAATGTTTTCCTTCATTTAACATTGCAAAATTTAATTATAATGAGCTATTTAAAATTCTCTTATAGTTTCCCTTGTCTCGCATCGCTTCGTTATTTTTTATTGTTTTTTTTTATTATTTTTTTTTTTAAGTTTTCAAAAACAACAGCACTATTAGATTTGAAAAAGAAAAGTTATGGCAGTAAATAAGCACTTAAGGCCCTAGCTTTGCTATAAGAACAAAATCAATCTCGACCACCGCTGTGCTGGTCGAAAACCTAGGATTTTTAAATAGTCGTGGTAAAAACAGCGCATAGGGAGCTATTGGCGACCGGCTATACACAGTGACTTCACTGAGGACTAAACCAGTTCCATGAGGTAAGGTTAGGTTAGATGAGGCTTAACGTCCCAGTTTCCAACCAATTAGTTCAAGTCGAGACGACCACGGCCTTTTTTCCAGTTGTGGCTCACTGGCTTGCTTTCCCTACTCCATTGTTTATGCTGAGCACCAAGCACAAAGGTAGTAGGTTCCATTTTTAAAGTCTTTGGTATGACCCGGCCAGGATTTGAACCCTAGACCTTCCGGCTGCAAGTCTGATGCAGTTCCATGAGAGTTGCACAAGCAATATTATTGAGTACTGCTTTAGGCAGAGACGACAAATTTATTATAGAGAGGAAAATATGAACAGACTCATATTAAAAATCTCGTACAACGAAAGTCACTGAACCACACCAAGAATCATCCAGATGGCAACCCTGTCTGTGCAACATGTTGTTTTTCGATCGAAACCACTGAGATCATTGATCGCAATGGTCCATATGCCTGGTATGATGCGTACATAGTCTGATATGACATGAGTGAGTGCGGATTTGTCGAACTGCCTGGCCCGTTTGTCAAGTGACAACTATACTATAGGCATGTAGAGCTGGTATTGATTACACATGGGCACTGTGTGTTGCGGCCGCGTCTACCTCACGTGCACAGCCCAGACTTGAGTCTTCCATTGGACTCGAGTCAAGCTATGCTCGAGTCCGAGTCAAGTCAAGTCATTTCAGGTGGTGACTCGGGTCAAGTCAAGTCGTTTAGGGTTCCAGACTCGAGTCAAGGCAAGTCATTTCGGCTGATGACCAAGTCAAGTCAAATATGCGACTCAAGTCGACTCGAGTCCGAGTCAGTGACTTGACTTGTTACAACACTGGTGTAGTGGTGCAGTGGTAGATAAGAAGTTTTATGGATCAAACGATCGTAATGAAGTATCCGGTTGTTGAGATGCACAGTTGACACATCATTCTATGCTGGGTCATTAACAGCAGTTTACATGGAGATGGCAATTTGTGTTTGGTTTTGGTTAATAATATACCAGGGGTAAGAGATCCACTCTTCGTACAAGTGGAAGTGACGAAGAGTCACGCCAAGATGATCCCACTGAACTGACGGTGTCGTAAGAGTCGGAAATGAATAGGGAAAGTACGACAACTAATTAGGAAGTATGCCCTTCGCTGCTACTTTATTTTATGGACTTCTCAAAGTTGACTGGTACTGGGCATATTATGACACAGGGATTTCTTGAAAAGAATATATTTGTCAATAATTTTATTAAAAGAATCATATTTTATGGAAAATTTACACTTTCCTAGATCAAAATTTCGTCAAGTTTAAGTCTCCAGAACCTTACAAATAAAGTGAAAAGTAAGCTATAAATCACAATAACTTAACAGCTGTTCGACAGCTATTGAACTTACTCCCTACAGTCAGGAGAGTTGACAACACAGAATTCTATGGTTAGCAACGACTTGGTAAATAAAATGGATTCCCCAGAAATTAGGAATTGTTGTAAACTGTTTTCTGGAACCACTTATTCAAATGTATCTTTTAATTTTTTGCAAAAGAAAATGTCAGTACAAAGATTTCAAGAGTTTTTATGAAACATATTTGGAAAGTTTAGTGCTCCTATATTGGCCATGATTTGTATAACTCTCAGTAGTTACTACCCTTGGGCACATAATGTCACTATGTACAGACTGCGGAAGGTCTGGAACAAACAGCTTTGTTTTTTGAGGTCCAGTTATACTCCAGTGAAACTATGGAACTTTATTATGGTTTATGTAGCACTGTGTTCTGTAATTCCAAGTACATACGGTAGGTATAAAACGAGCGGAGCGCAAGGAAATGTTGATAGGTTACGTAGGATTTTGCGAAAGTTCTTATAGTTGGAGAACCATTTGTGATAGATAATGATTACAATATATTCATCACTTAGTCGAAAAACAGAAATCCCCCAACAGAAATCTATAGCCTAAAAGCCTTTTGGGATCATTTAAAAGTTTCAGCGATTTTTCAGAAGTCGATTAGGGGTGCACGCGCACTCATGCCCCCCCCCCTCCGTGCAGGCGCTACTGCACCGGTGCATGGAATGTTCACATATCGAAGAGTACCGACTAACTGTGTTGTCGATATAAAATGAAGTGAGTGAAAGTATCGTACTGGCAATTTCATAACCACAAGGCAAGAAAGCTGGCATGTATCCTATGCTTACAGGCCTCTTGGCTGAGATCATGTGTACTATATGTGTTTTTTTTTCATCCAGCCTGATGGGGCATGCTTGAAATACCCATGACTTAGGGTTGAAGACGTCTGATTGTCACAAAATTGGTCGCTTAAAGATTTAATTTCATTTCTGGGGACGTAGCTCCTTTGGGGGTAACGTTTGGACCTTGTCCTTCGGCATCCAACCGAAGGGACTTAAGAACAAGTATCCTACAGAAATCGCATAACTGTTTAATGTATAGTTTAGGCAGTTTATGTATGTGACTCATTAAGAAAAGCTGTCAGGGTTTGGGATACTCTGTGCAGTTGGCTATATTTTCTCCAGACTTCCTCAACGTTTTGCAATTAAATATAACCAACAGCAAGCTTGCACGAATGAAACCTTTTCACCATGATATGGGTATGACGGTAAGATTAAGTGCGCTTCGGGTGATTTGCTCAAGCACAGAGCTGTCTTTTCACCCATGATTGCAATTCCTCTTTCCTGATTACCGACGAGATGTGGATGCGGTCCGAAGGCAACCTAATTCACCGCCCGTTACGTGCTGAATTGTCAGCCGCCTATGACTGACAACATGGAGTCACCCTTCACGTTCTTTGAAAAAAAAATTGCTAGGGAGATTCGGGGGTAGTGTAAACTTGGTTTCTTCACGGATTGTAGTCTGTATATTTCCCGTTCAAAAAAATGGAGTTCTATATTTTAGAAGCATAATACAGAATTTAACAACTTTTATGGCAGGTCTAGTTACCATTACATTGTGATCACAACATGTTTCCCAAATTACAAGGAGGAACTGTTATGTATCTTCCACTGAAAATACGTTACACACTACCGTGTATTGCCTGGTTTACTGCCTTGATTATGTTCTGGCGTCACAAATCGACAATGCAATATTAAGAAAAAAGAGATGATGGGCCTACGCCAAAATCAACCATCTCAAACCAGGGAGTCAAATAGCTGCTCCCTGCTCAAACTGATTTGGCGAATCCAGCTATGAGACTGTTGAGTGTGACTTCAGGCTGTGCCCAAAGAAGTTTGTTTTCATTCCACTTTCGAGTCGTGACGTCTCTTCTAACCATTTCAGTAGCATGCAGATCATGATGTTAGTTTGTTCACACACCTCCCTCCCCTTTCTAGCTTCACAAAGTATTCCACTAACTCTGTAGACAGATCCGACCTACTGCCATTTACCCAGGCCAGCAACAATCAGTTTTTGTGGATTGAACTTCAAGGAACGGCATTTCAATTTTATGTGAGGACGACTGAGACTTGAAATGTATCGTCTCTTGGCAGGCGTCTCTGCCTGCAGGTAAGTACTGGAATGAGTGAGATAAAATCCTTTACGTGTATTTGAGAACCATTTTTTTTACTTTTAAGGTTGCTCGTTTTATGTTTCAGACAGTTCGTTATAAGAATCAAATCTTAAATTCTTTTGCTGAAAGTGATACATTATAAATGTGCAACAGGATTGAAGTCTAAAATCCATAATACGTCTAAAAATGCAGTGTCTTTTTAAAGATTTTTTTCCTTTGTATTTCAGTGTAAGAATTTATTTCAGAACTTATAACCGAAATTACGTGTCTCTTAGTTTAGTGGATAAAAGTCATGGCAAGTGTAAGAATATCAAAATATGGAACATTTACCTTTAACTAATGCCTTCGAAACATTCCGTCTCAATCTGCCCCTTTACCACTCAGCAATCAGTTTTTGCCACTCAGCTAGCCCCACTGGCATTGACAACCCGCAGTCATTCACACAGGAACTCCTTGCAACTCTATTAATCAAACACTTGCACGTCCCTCTGTAAATTTTTCCGCTATTTTATCCATTTTCAATACAACTTCACTTGCGTACTGGAATGTATAAACACAGGTCATATATTCACCGATTAATATGAATATTGCTCAGTAATTGATGGTGCTGTGTATCAAACGTAATCCTACAAACCATAAGAGAGCCCAAAGTAACTTTCAGCTACACCAGAGTCACTATAAAGTTTGTCAACTATAAGTTGCCACTTACAAATCTATGTTTTCCATGAAAAAAAAAATAAAAAAAAAAAAAACTGAAAACTTTTCAGTTACTGCCTGAGATAAAATATGTAAGCTCTCAAGCTCCGTCCAATTATCTTATGAAAGACAGCCATAGATATAATTAAGTAGGTATAAATGTTTGGTCTTTAGAACAAATGGAATCACCTCTAAATTATAGCATAGCTAGTATGCTAATTTGTGTTTCTTTTTGGTCACGTGATAATATTCGTGTTACTGGATCGTAAACTTACGAGTTCAAGATGGCTCCTTAGTTTATCTTCAAAATACAATAAATGATATATATATATATATATATATATATATATATATATATATATATATATATATATATATATATATATATATATATATATATATATATATATATATATGTTTGCAATGGAGTAAAGAGGAAATTTAAAAGACGCAGATGATGTTTGACAGTAGGTCGGGAAGAATACTTTGGCTCATTAAGGAATTGCTGCCCTTTTTCTTAGTTTGGGTGCATTATAACATAAATGAAAAAAGCTTACTTCACAATTTACATCTAATGTATTCTTCTTAATTTAACTCGATTCCTAAAGAAGTTGTGAATACTGTTATTGCCTGCAGATGCCAGCATCTGTTTATACTTCTTTGTTACACTCTCTTTCAAATGAAAAAATGCAAAACTTTTTATTTTAAATAAATATTGCAAATTTTGTACGTGCTGCATAAAAATACAAGTTTCTGATAGCAACACACGTATCCAGCATTGTACCCTAAAGCTGGCCTCACACACGACTTTTAAGACCAGTTTTAAGTTACGTTGCCTTCAGTCGGGAAGAACGAACATGTTGGTTCTTCCCGACTGAGGGCGACGCGACTTAAAACTGGTCTTAAAATTCCCAGTCGCAGTCGTATAGTCACGCACACTACACGACTGTTGTAGACCCGACGATCGACTTGAGTTGCGGTGTGCGAAGCCGTGTGGTGGGAGGCTAGCTTTAAATGAACTATTTCAGTCGTAGTCCTACTTGTTCCAGCAGCAAAGATCTCTTTCTTCATGTACTCACCGATCTACTACAATAAGTGGGGAGAATCACTGAAATATTTGTGCAAAATTGTAAACACTAAAAAAATCTGTATATTTTTCCAAATTCCTCTTACATCTTCAAGGAAACAAAAAAGCTCCCCATTTAACATGAGTGTAAACCTCTGTCATGGGCTGGGGGTTGAAGAATATGTCCACGGTATTTCCCGCCTGTCGTAGGAGGCGACTAAAGGGAAGGACTTGCACTTGAGCTGTATTTTAAACCAAACCAAACTTGAACTTAGACCGTATTTGAAACCGTATTTAAACTTTACCTTTTTATCTAGTCGACACTATATAACACAATAACACATTCGTCTTGGTGTGTCGTTAAATCTCAACTAACTAACTAAATCTTTGAAACATAAGGCAAGCTCTGCTTTGTATCCTATTTTCTCATCCCCTCACTTACTCTGCTGGTAACCAACTAGGTTCCCTTCTTTTGACTTTATCGTCACTACATCTGAGGTGTCTCCTTGTTCGTGTACAGTTTGACTGCCAAGGCGTCCATCGAACTAAAATTTATCTATGGTCCTGCGGGGGTGTAGGAATATACCTTAAACGACGCATCTATTGCGCTTTATGTTCCATGGCCAACATGACAATGTAAACTCACTAGTGTCTCTTTAAGAATCTCATTTGGAGGTTCGCCCACTCACTGAATCCACATCATCCACTACGTAAATCTCTCGTAGGTGTGCCCGACGTCATGATGTGATACACTGGAAAAGTCGCGCTTCAGTCTCATCATTTCTCTCATCTTACTGACAGAACACGTTTATCGATATTCTGCAGAGAGCTCGGATCGGATATCTTTGCGCGTAAATTGCGCTAAAGTTCACTTAACACAAAATACGTGACGTCGCACTGGCCCTCCAGCACCCATGGGCGTCTGTTGTGTTGATGGCAGTAAACTGTTACTGGAGGTATTGTTCGATCCTCCGTTTGAATCCTGATGAATTCTATTCTGATTACGCAACTCCACAATTATTATAATAATAACTGAAATAACGGAAACGTGTCGCTACCGCATAGACGATTAGCCAAGAACGATAACAGCTGTCCACTTCCGGTTTCGTTTTGTGTTAAGTTCTACAGGGAAGAAAGAGGAAAGCAACATACAGCTTGTTGAAATCTCGAGAAATATTTTAAAATTTTATAATAATCTACGTATCACCTTTATAAGTCTTATACCCCCAAGGAACAGTTTCGCTCTGACAGCTGATAGTCACAGATAACTAATACTCTTAGGCAGGGCCACAGCTAGGGTCATGTGTTTGGGGGGTGTGAAGGTCCCAAATTCCGACTGGATGGATGATTTTCCAACTGAATGGTCGCGCGTAAATTGCACCATTTTCATGCGCCTTGTGTGTTATATACAGCAGTGGGGATCCTTCCTTTGTCACTAAATAAAGGTATCGTCCTGGGGGTCTAAGGAAAATTTTTGAAAATTTTTTGTTAATTTAAGGTTGCTTAGATGCAAAATGGAGCTATCTTTGAGATATTTTTGGAACTGATCATATATTTCTGAATAATTTAGTGCATTCTAATTTTTGGTTAGGTGAAAGCAGACAGTATGTTGTCTAAGAGAGGAATACTTTTGCAACTAACCTCCTGAAGCCCCCCCCCCCCCCTTGGCTACTTTACTGCCTTTTATTCAGTAGGCAAAAGTACGTGCATGCAGTCAACAGAAACTTTCTTGGACTTTTACAAAAATTTTCTTTTCCTTCATTTTGTATTATAAAAAGGGCATCTAAAGCTGACAGATACCTGCATAGGGCCTCCTGGAAGCTCTGGGTCAGTTATATAAAATGGGGGCAATGACATAATGCTTATAACCTGACGTCCAAATGATAGTATAGAGTATGACGCCGAGCATTTTATATCTATTGTATTTTTACTTATTTTGAACAAATATTCAGACGGATCTTCCAGCCGAATGGAGAATGGGCGGGAGGGAGATTATAGGTGCAGGAAGGTGATATTAGACCTCCCTGATAGGTGTAGCAAAAGGGTTGAAGGACTAACAGGCGCGTTTTAGAATGTACACCTATTTATGCTAGAAAAGTTCCCACGTACGTTTGTGCTTGTAATGTTCATAAGTGATACCGGTACAAGGTAGATTGTGAGGGTTGCCCGTAAAGCGCGCGGAAATTTGGTTGTGTACATCAATGCCAAAATGAAAAACCTGCATGCCGGCTCAGCCATGGGTAGTGCTTTGATTTGCCGACATGGGGTCCAATCGCCCTTCTGGGGCCAGCTACTCTAAGCCCCGACAGATGCAATGGGTTGCCGAACTCGAAGCGCGCCGAAAAATTTGGGGTTATATTAGAAAAGATTTCACATTTTTGTTTTCATTAAGGAAAGTTGAAAAAGTTTGGTTTTTTATTGAAGAGTCTGCCCGACTTAAGAGCAAAACCAGGAAATCTGTTGGGGCCACTTCATGGTTGTCGTCGGGGATTACATACTTTATTATAACCATTACGAAACTGAAAAATCTTTTTTCTTACGAAATATGTCTGCCACGATGGCGAGGCTGACGAGAGAATCTTCCAAAAGTTAGAAAAAGGAGGATAGAACTTCGCAACGATGCATTTTCTCTAGAATCAGGCCTACACGGAAGAATAATATTTGTGGAAACGTTGAATAAATCCAATATGTTTGGAACGGGGGGCGTTACCACTAGACAGAACTATAGATGAAAGCGCGCGAAGCGGGCGAAATTTTTGAGAAGTTATAGAAAGAATCTTTACAGAACTTACTGGCTACGGGCCTGATAAATATCCATTTGGAATATTTTCAGAGCATTTCTATGTCTTCACCAATATTATTCTATGTAAAGTTTTGCGCAATTTTGTGTGTGTGTGTGTGGGGGGGGGGGGCTAGGAAGGAGCTATAGCCTTCCTAGCCCGCGTAGAACCTCGCCTCGTATATTTACCTTATTAATGTTCATGAGGAGTGCAAATTGTGACGCATGCGTGCGAAGCGCCCAGAAACTTTTCATTAAATAAGATTTTCATGACAAAATCTGCATTCAGAATCTGCATCGAGACACCTTTAATTGCCCCAAAACCAACATGCCTCTCAAACAGCGTCTTCTACCTGGTAATTCGTAAACAGCTTTCAACTTCTGCTGCTGTGCTTCTCCGATTGTTGCTATCAGAAGATATTGATAATAAAAGCAGCACTGAGTGAAGGTTTGAAGCGCGCGGAGCGCCCGAAAATTTTGATAGTTCGAGCAGAATTTGGGAAAATTCTGATAGTTTAAGAAACATTTGTGACAGAAAATGATTACAATAGATCCATCACATACATACATACACAAATATTCCGTGGCAAAGGACAGTTTTGATTCGACTTTTTTTTTTTTTTTTTGAGGAAACTAAATTTTGGTATTATTCTCATTTGATCTAGTTGGAAAATGTATACAAAGTTGGCATAGGGTCAGTCGGAAAAATATGCTAGACTGAGATATCAGAAATTCCAACTGGTATTTCAGATTTTCCCACTATCTTCGCTGTGACGAATTTGGGGGGGGGGAGGGGTGAGACACCCCCTCAACCCCGGTCGCGACGGCCCTGGTGTACTTTGTTGTGATGAATTATTATCGAGACGAATGTTTGCTAATCATTCAGGTTTGTGTGTAAAAAAAAGATTTCAGGCCAGAATTTCAGGTTTGTGACAAGTCTACATAAACCCTGATAAATATTCATACTTAATATTATTAAATATAAACTGCAAGAAAGTTTGAAGGAAATAGTTTCGACGATGACGGGGGCATCAACTAATTATTAGTACATACCGTAACTCAAATACCATGGCTGCATTAATTGATTTCACAACCCAAACAACACAGTACGTCCACAAAACGTTTTTAAAACGGACTTTACGTATTAATACTTTTTAAGAACGGTTTCAAAACGTTTTTGACGTACTTTGTTTGTAGCCTAGGGAATAAACAGAGTATAGGATCGTTATACCTACCAATATTTCAAACCCTTCACGAATATTAAAGGTGGCTCTCTACTTTGAATTTGAGGGGGAGGGTGGATACTTTGGTCAGGAATCTTAATGCATGTTATCTCGAAAAAAGCATTTCACATTTTGTCAGTAAAAGCGACATATTCTGCCCAAATGGATGGCCGCGCCTCCAGCCCACCCTTCTTCATACGTCTGTGCTCTTAGCTCTTATTGGGTAAGTCGTTAGACCTAGCGTTGGCTGTTGTGGTGACGTCACAGGTTGATCTACCGTGTCCTCTCTTGCAGGTGGCTCTGAGCTTGTATGAGCAAAATAAACGTCCTACACCATAACCGGAAAAGAGATCAGAGCATAGGGATTTGGAAGAGGCAAACTCACAAAGTTTTCCATATCACTCACAAGAATGTTAGGTCTATAGGAATTGATGACAATTTGGGCTTTTTGGAATTGGGCGGAGAGTGCCTGGACTGTGACTCTAACAGCACATGTAATGGAAAAATAATACACATTGGGTGCAGCTAGGGAACACCTCTGTTATGGGTTCTGCATTATGACTAGATAAATTTTAGGCTGATTGGTATTTTATAGGACTGTACGACCGTGTCTTCTGTGGGATCAACTTCTCACAAACTGGAACGTAAACCTATTTTTAATAGGACCCAAAATGATATGATCGGCGGTGCGTTACCAATCAGCCACTTTGCCGGGCTGACTTTTATTGACTTAAGCAGAGAGTAAACCGGATCTTCATAAAACCAAATGCCTCTTTGAGAACCCCTCATTCGCCGACAGTGACATATCGTTGAAAGAATGGACGATATTTCTTGGAGGAGGAGGAGAAGGAGGAGGAGAAGGAGGAGGAGAAGGAGGAGGAGAAGGAGGAGGAGAAGGAGGAGGAGAAGGAGGAGGAGAAGGAGGAGGAGAAGGAGGAGGAGAAGGAGGAGGAGAAGGAGGAGGAGAAGGAGGAGGAGAAGGAGGAGGAGAAGGAGGAGGAGAAGGAGGAGGAGAAGGAGGAGGAGAAGGAGGAGGAGAAGGAGGAGGAGAAGGAGGAGGAGAAGGAGGAGGAGGAGAAGGAGGAGGAGGAGAAGGAGGAGGAGGAGGAGGAGGAGGAGGAGGAGGATGGTTTAACTTCCTGTGGGCGAAGTCATCATTATTAAAAAACTAATGCAACTCGTGAAGTATTTTACAAGTGTATCTGCGTTGAAGAGAATATAATGAACTGGACAACACTGTACGTAAAAACTTATCAAGCGTAGTTTGATACTGTTAACTCTTCCCCACTAAAATGTACACTTCCAACGTATGACATAAATAATCCATACGTCACCTAATGTCAATGATGTTATGTAGTGTACAAAGTTCAGCTGCCTCGGTGGAGTGCGTTCGAACTAAGGATATACCTTTTGCACAGCCTATTACTGATTGAGGAGGCCTTTGCAGGGGCGGATGCAGGTTTTGACTAAAGGGGGGGTTTTGCGATATAGTTACTATCTAAGCGGAGCGCCACCATGTGTTGGCGCGAAGCGTACAGAGAAAATTTTTGGTCCAGAAGACCCCCAGATTGCAGGAAATGGCATTTCCCACGCGTTTCCTAGGCTCTTTGATCAGTATAAAAACAAGCTTTCATTGAAATTCCCTGTGTCAGAAATTTTATGATAAATGTCGTACCAGAAAGTTGTCTCCCTCCTTGTGAGAGATGCATGCTATACAGCCCGATAACGATCTTGGGCGTCAGGAGTTCGGAGCATTCAGTCATTTGTTGTGCTCTCTCTAGGCACTCACAGTGACTCACTCAAAGTTGCTCGCTTGTGCTCAATAAAGAAAACTTGGTTTCTCTTTTTGAAATCTTCTGAAAGTATTTTGGTGTGGGGCCTTAAAATTAAACTGGTAGGCTTAATTGCATGCATGGGATTTTAGGGTTGTCTCGTTATCTAAGCGGAGCGCGACCATCAGTTGACGCGGCGCCAGGGGTGGTGCCAGGATTTGCCCGACGGGGGGGGGGCAGGATTTGCCCGACGGCGGGCCAGACTCCCCGACGGCGGGCCAGCGACCCGAAGCCCCGACAGCCATGACTGTCGTCGATGAACTGGTGAGGAAGGATTTGAAGAAAACTTGTGTATTAGATTAAAACATTGAGGGGCATATATTTCATAATATTTGTATATACTAGAGATATATATTTCCGCCCTGATTTATCGTTTTTCCTAGAATCTGAACTGTGAAATTTCAAAGCGCGCGAAGCGCGCGAAATTTTTTGGATAGGCCTACACTAAAAGGAATCTGTACCTATTTGAAGCATATATATATGGGTCAATTGCCAAGGCAGTTGGGCCATATCGGGCATAACCTGCGCTGAACTTCCCTCCTCGAGTCACTAGCAGTACCGCACGACAGACACAAAAGAACATTAACTAGGTTTAGCAAAATAAAATGAAATGACCGACATTTACATAAATCCATGTATGCTACTTCTATTAAGTTACTTGAAAAGGTGGAAAGGGTTTGTACTATATTTAGCTATTAGTAACGGAACTGAGGAAGAGTGGGCAAAGTGGACGAAAAATTTTGGATTTTATCGCAGAAATGACCCTTTTGAAAGCCAAAATAAGTAAACCGACCAGGTCGGTACCGACAGCATTCTCCCGACAGGGGCCGGATCATGCAGTGACCCGAAGTTCCGACAGCCCCTATGTCGAAGGGGTGGTAAGGAGGGGATATGAAGGAGCCTAAATATTCCAAGAAATTGCAGGGCATATTTTGCATAATATCACTGAATACTTCATGAGCCGAGTTACGCACTGTTAGTCTACTTTTGAATCTGAAACGTAAAATTTCAAAGCGGGCGAAGCGCGCGAATTTTTTTTTTTTTTTTGCACAAAAAATATATGTAATCATTAAGAACAAAAAGAAAAATGAAAAACTGTAGGGGTTGTAGACCATATCAGGGATAACATACATTTTATCGAAACCACCTGGACTACCCTACGACATACCCAAACTTTTCTCTTTGAGTCGTTCACCAACTGACCGTACCGCATGACACACACAAGACAACAGCAAGTAGACTTTGCGATATGGGATGAAATTAACGATCTCTACATAAACTGTGTACTCTACCTACATGTTACTTGTTAAGTTTGACAGGTCTTGTGCTATCTAGCAATGTAAAATGGAAGTACTGAAGAAACTGGAGTGACTCTACCGCGCGCCTAGCGCGCCGAAAATTTTGGGTTCTTTTAAAGGAAATTGTCCTCTTGAGCAGTGGCGCCACCAGGATTTGGTGATGGGGGGGGGGGGAGGCACCACAGATGACGTCCAAATGCCACCTCAGTTTTCCCCCAGGTCTGCATAAATTGTACCTATTTATGGGCACCTGCGATAGTATACAGCAGTGATAATCTTTCCTTTGTTTCTTCATAAAGGTGCTGACCTGGGTGAGGGGTCTAAGGGGAGGGGGTGTACACCCCCCTCCTCTATGAGAAAATTTTGTTCATTTAAGGTTGCTTAGATGCAAAATGGTGCTATCTTTGGGATATTTTTTGGACTGATCATATATGGCTGGAAAATATCCATAATTTAAATGAATTCTAAGTTTTGGTTAAGCAAAAGAGGAGAGTATGGTTAGGTGAAAGAGGAGAGTATACGTCCCTGCAATAGTATACAGTAGTGATAATCTTTCCTTTGTCACTTCATAAAGGTGCTGACCTGGGTGAGGGGTCTAGAGGGTGTCCCCCTCCCCTTTGAGAAAATTTTTGTAAATTTAAGGTTGCTTAGATGCAAAATGGTGCTATCTCTGGGATACGTTTGGAACTGATCATATATTTCTGGAAAATATCCAGACATTAGTGAATTCTAATTTTTGGTAAGGTGAAAGAGGAGAGTATGTTGTCCAACAGAAGGGTATGTTGTCAGCAAACCTCCTGAAGTCCCACTTTTGGCTACTTTAATTAATGCCTTCTATATTCGGGGAAAGTTTTACTTAAAAATATGTGCGTTGAGTCCACGGACACATTCTTGGACTGTTACGAAAATTTTCCTCTGCTTCATTGTGCATTATGAAAGGGTATTTCTAAGGCTGGTAGGCAGTGGTATTGGGCCTCCTGGAAGCTGTGGATTAATTATATAAAATGGGGCACTGACATGATGCTTATTACCTGACATCCAAATGATACTATAGAGTATGACACCGAGCACTTTGCGACTGTCGTATGTTTACTAAGTTTGAACGAAAACCCAGACTAACACCTTCTAGCAAAAGGGTTGTAGGACTAAAAAGCGTATTTCAAAATGCTTTTTCGTCGTAAGTGCATTAACAATCGCTATGTATTGGCCAACCGGTAATGGCTGCATTTGAAAAAATGTATAACCGACGGCAAATACGTACTTTCAACCTTCCAGATCATGCTACAAATTAGACTGAAAGATCCCATAGGCCTACAAAGGTTGGAGATGTACTTATGTTTCTCGGAAAAGTGTGATCAGAATAGTTGCATGTATTATAACCTTAATAATGGGCATAAGATGGGGTGCAAACCGTGACGAATGCGCGCGAAGCGCGCCGAAATTTTTCACTAAATAAGATTACAATGACAAAATCTGCATTCATGATCCTATGCATCGAAACACTTTCAATGCCTCAACAAACCTATATGCCAATCACAAAGCCAATCTTTTACTGAGAATTCTTAAACAGCCTTCAACTTTTGTTACTGTGCTTCTACGGGAGTTGCTACCGGAAATTATTTTCAATAAGGATATCACTGAGGTAAGGTTTGGAGCGCGCGAAGCGCGCGAAAATTTTGATAGTTTGTGAAAGATTTGGGATAATTCTGATAGTTTGAGAACCATTTGTGATTGAAAATGATAACCACAGATCCATCACTCGGCTGAAAACACACCTCCCCCTACCCCCTACGGAAATCTATAGCTTAAACGCCTCTTGAGATCATTTTCAAATTTTCAAAAAAAAAATTCTGAAATCGATTGCGGGCACGCGCCCCCTATGCCCCCGTGCCGGCGCCACTGCTCTTGAGAGCAAAAAACAGGTAAACCGTCGGGGCGACTTGTCGCCGTTGGGGACTACACACTTTACGTATCGACTAAGACTCCCCGACTGTAAAAAACTCTAAAAAAAAATGTAAAACTTCCCCGACGGGGGCCATGGCCCCCCTGTCCCCCACTTGGCGCCATCAGTGCGCGGCGTGAACCAATAAAACTTGACCCTTCTCAGACCTTACAATCTATACTTGGGCCATCTTCATGTTTCATGTTTTGTATGCTTGTCATTTCCATGGAAACATACGTTTTTTTTTGATACCCTCCCTTGCTGTACATACAACCATGTCGTCTAGAGGCGCGAAGGCAAATATGCTAAAATACCGCCTACAGGTCACTGGCACTTCCCATGTGCAAAAAACTCCAGGCAAACACCACTCTTTTGTATGGAATAATGTTTAAACATGATCTTGGTCATAACGTACTCTTGGATAAAAAAGGAATATATCTTGTGTAACAAATGAAAGGGATTCATTATATAAGCAAATTTTGGATTATAATACCTTCCAGAACAATGGTAACTTCTTTAGATGTACGTTCCAACTGAACAGTCTATTTTTCCCTGAACGCATTTACATCCAATGGATGTCCAAAGTATGATTAGCCTTCTCGATTTCTGATTATGTTAAGTGATTCCAATTCAAAGACAATCACTTTCAGTCAACACAATATTTGAATTTTTCAGCGAGAGTACCAGCGAAAATCTGGAGTCGTGTTTCCATTTTTAAAACAGAGTTAGGCCCTACTGGATGCGATTTCATTGCATATGGGAACCAAGATTAGAGCTGGACCTCCTCTTGAAGGACTCACTGACTCTATAAGGATTTTGAATGAGAGAGAATCGGGACGATAGAAGGAAAAATACGCTGTGCAGCAAACTTATAATTATGGCATGTTAATTGCATTGTTGTAACTGAAAATAACCTTCAAAACATACCGGGGAAAATAAACAATATATTATACAAAATGAAAAAAAAAAATCCTCGAAAATCAAAGGGGGGGTTTAAACCCCTAAAACCCCCCCTTGGATCCGCCCCTGCTTTGTTATTTCGTTTGCACTTGGGTTAACGTCACAAAGCATACATATGTATGAAGCTCTAGATAGGACATGGTAAAAAAATTTTTTATTACGTACGTACGTAATAATTATTACGTACGTACGTGATATTATTACGTACGTACGTAATAAATATTACGTACGTACGTAGTATTATTACGTACGTACGTGATATTATTACGTACGTACGTGATAATTATCACGTACGTACGTAATAATTATCACTTTCGTAGGTCGTGGTACTTTCTATGTACGAACGCAGATACAGCACTATGGTAATCAGCCCATTTATTATGAAGGGTTTTAAAGGATTAACTTGGACACTTCAATTGTGTACTACAGGCCTACATACAACAACAAATGGTGAACCGCAGGAAACTTATGGGTGTCAAATACTGTCCATGTAGATTGGCGGTACTAGTATATGCTGTCGAAGTGCTTGCAGTTACTATACGCACCCTTGCCCAGCCTATACTCAGTACTGATCGCCTGTGCACGAAACTCTCTTGAAGGTCCATTCAAGTTAAGCCAGTGACTAACAAAAAAGGGCCCTTTGAGTCACCAGTCCCTAAAAAATGAAGCGGTCAGGTACCTTCAGCTCAGAGGCGTCGCCAAACTTTTTGAAGTGGGGGCACTGGGTGGCATAATGTTCCACCAAAGGGACACACTAACATGAGGGACTGAGCCGCCTTGAAAGATTTGTGGTAACACAAAGTGGTTCCTTCCTCTGAAGGCGTTGGGGCCCAGGACCCTTCGTATGGTCCTGGTGGGATCCAAGGAGAAGACCCCGGTGAGGGTACAAGGGGAAAATCCCCCGAGTCCCCCTTCTTATTTCGTTATCTGCAAATAGCATTACATGGAAAGTAAGCAGATCACAAAATAAAATTCACAACTTTACCTAATTTGGACTGACAATAAACTGATTCGGGCTGAGGGTCAGTGTATCTGCTGGATTATGTTATGGTTTGCATTGGGCTACATAAATCCACTTATCTGCCTAGTAGGAGTTAATGTTGGAAATAACTCTTACAATTAGCGAAGTGATTCTCAAACTGTCTGAGGGTCAGGGCCAAAATGCTTTACAATGGGCGGAGGCCGAGGGCTACATGGGATGATCTCAGTATTAGAGAGAGGACACTCTCGCAAAGGCGAAATTCATACGTAAGAGGTCGCTCAGCTGTATCTGTGGCAAATAGGGGCAGAGTTTTAAAGGAACGAAATTTTCTTAAGAAAGTTTTTTTTAAGAGGGCAACCTGCAACCTTACAGCATCCTACGGGACCGGCCCGACCTCAGCCCGACCATGGCTTTCCAGACGCCCTAGATGGCTGGAACTCGCACTTTGAACCACAAATTTGTGTCAACAATTTCGTGTGGCGAAAAGATTTTCCTGAGAGGGTGGCTCATCTCCCCAACGGGAGGGTAAAATGGAAACCCCAGAAAAAAAAGTGACGGGTTGTCGAAAGGATGGGCAGTGCGAAAATTTTGGGCAAATTGAAAATTTAGGTTTTCATTAAGAGTCTGCCCTTCTTTAGAGCAAACTGAAGAAACTCGTCGGTCGGCTGGTCCTTGTTGGGGATTACTTACTTTGTCATAAATTTTACGCCCCAACGAAACTGGCATTTCCCTGAGGGGAAGTCTTCCCGAAGGAGGGTCATTTCTCTCGCCCTTACCCCTGTCTAAAATTCTGTTTCTAGCATGCGTGAGTGAGCAGTATGATCATTTCGATGTTTTCATGCAGAGGTCTGCGATACACGACGATACACAATTGCCATCCCACGAAGAGGGTTGCGACAAACCAGACCCTTTTCACGGAAGATACGGGTCGCACTTATCCTACGCTAGTGGCTAGTAAGCTCTCGATCAGTTTTTCTCGATTACAGATTTTCTGGTCAGACAGAGAAGATGGGATGAGGCCAAGGGCCGCATTCCAGAATTTCGAAAAGAAAGCCTTAAAGTTGATGAAACGACTCTATTTCTTGTATCAGAGTTGTGGAAAGAGGGAGCGCGTGTAAAAACGTCACCAAAACGTTGTTAGGTGATGCCAGGCAGCGTTTACATTTGATCAGTTGATTTAGTGTCTACAAGTATTAAAAGGTAACTTGCAGAGATTTTAATTTCAGGGATCAATCAACACACGTATAACAAGATACGTTCAGGAATTGTACAATTACTCCACGCAGCAATTAAGGCGTATACTCTTGCTTCAAACTACAAATACCACACTCCGTAATTCACCACTGCACAGGCTAAATGTCACCATTATATTTATATAGACATAACTATGATGCCACCGTGTATAAAATATGACTATCACCAACACGGGACACTAAACAAAATACCCAATCTTGGGTAGGTATGGCTAAACAAGAAATATATGCCCTACAGCCTGACACGTAAGGGCAGCACCCACTACATTGACCCGACTGCGACCCGACTGAAAGCCAGTCTGGTTGCAGTCAGGTTGGGTCAAGGTGCGCAAAATATTGTTTCCAACCCGTTTGCCATTCGACAGTAGGTCCTCGTCTTTACCGAACAGGGCATATCAAACATGCTTGATATTCGTCGGGCGGGGGGGGGGGGACTTCGTACGAAGCTCTAGATAGGAAAGGTAAAAAAATTATTACGTACGTACGTAATAATTATCACGTACGTACGTAATAATTATTACGTACGTACGTAATAATTATTACGTACGTACGTGATATTATTACGTACGTACGTGATAATTATTACGTACGTACGTGATAATTATTACGTACGTACGTAATAATTATCACTTTAGTACGTGACTCTAATACGAATGTAGATACAGTGCTATGATAATAAGCCCATTTACTATGAAAGGATTCATCTTAGGGTAGATTATTCTGGACACTTTAATTGTGCACTAATTGACCTTCATACAATCACAAGGTGGTTGACCGCAGGAATTACTAGGTGTTAAATACTGTCCTTTTAATTCAGGGGTGGGGAACCTCCGGCCCGCGGGCCGTATGCGACCCGCGAGACCATTTCATCCGGCCCTCGAGGCAATTCATAAATGACAATTCAAAATCACTTAAACTAATTGATAATAATCTCTTAGCCTACCGTACGCACAGTTTATCCTGCTTATGCAGTACCACTTCTCGTATATTCACGTAAATCTGCTGTGGAACACTACCAGTGTATTAAATCCCTGTATGCTCGATGTAACATGCCAACCGTTTCGTTACACGTAAATCGGGCGCCGAATCCCTGTACTTCAGTAGGTAATGGAAGCTTTGCGTGACACTTTAGGCTACATAACATTGTACAGAATCACACTATCATTTGTGTAGGTAGATTCGAAAGGGGTTGTGGGACTTAAGAACTGTCTCTTCGAAGAGTGAATTTAAAGTCAGAAAGTGGACAATTTTGCAATGTAAATGAGGAAAAAATAAAGTCAGTTCAAAAATACGCAAATTTTTCGGCGTGCTTCGCGCGCACCTTTTACTTGCGCTCATTCATTATTACTTCACGCGTAGGTAAAAAGACAAACGATCATATTGTGAAACTTCTGGCTTGTTTATCCTTGCACATTCTGTGTCATTTAATAATGGTGAATGAGCATTCTATTGTCCACAAATTAGAAAAAATCCCTGATCTTTTCGGGGCTGCGTCCCAGTTCTTGCCTAGACTTTTCCCCTAGACCCCACTAGGGCCTGTTTGGGGCCCCTTGGCTTGTCCCCTTGGTGGGAAAGCTTATTGCTGCCCGCGAGTAGATTATGACCTTCAAAACGGCCCGCCAGAGAAAAAAGGTTCCCCACCCGTTTTAGGTTGTCTAACTCACAGGCACTCGGTACTAGTATAGGCTGGTCAAGAGTGTAGGCTATGCGGTTACTGTATACCCTTGGCCAGCCTATACTAGTACCGAGCGCTAGTAAGTGTCTGCCAAGAGTGTACGCTATCTAATACCACCAGCCTGCTAGTACCGAGAGCCTGTGGTCAAAATATCTTAAAGTTTCAATCAAGTTAAGCCAATGGCTAAGAAAAAAGACAATCAGAGACAGCAGTCATTAACAAATTTAGTAGTCACGTTTCTCCTGCGCAGTGGTGTCGCCAGATTTTTCGAAATGGGGGGGGGGGAACAGTGGCGTGTGCAGGATTTCGAAGGTGGGGGGCACAACCTGTGATTCCCCCGACTGACATGGAGGAGTGTCACAAGTGCACCGAAGGTGCACCACGAACGCGAAGCGCAAGTTTGAACGCGTGGGCCCAGGGGACCGCGCTAGGGCCCCTGGCGGGGTCCAGGGGGAGAAGCCCCCGGAAGCTCCTGCAATATAAGGTAATAAGACCGCCGTAAATTGGTTCTAGAGGCCTTATTGATCAGGTTTCGTTTGTTTCAGATTTTGTGAAATTCGATGCCAATGACGGAGAATTTAGGTTATCCTCTATGCGTTGTCCCTTACTCAAAATCCATATATGGCCCAGATATGGGATTTCATATCTGGCCCATATCTGGGCCAGATATGGAATTCATATCTGGCTTGTACAAGAATTGGGCAGATATAACTTGATATAATATAAAGGCCATATATGGCCATATATGGCCCAGGTAAAGTTTCACTTTTATATGGCCCAGATATGCCCCATATATGGCTACTCCATTTTTGGCCCATATATGGAAAATCCATATATGCCACATATAAAGAGATTTATATCTGGCCCATATCTGTGCCATATATGACCCATATAAAACTTTATATGGATCACTCTTTATATGGCCCATATATGGAAATTTATATCTGGCCCATATCTGCACCAGATATGGAATTTATATCAGATCGGATAAAAAGTTAGGCAGATATAACACAGATCTAAACCAGAACCAGATCTAAACCATATATGGCCAGATAAAGTTCTATCTGGATCAAGCCTTTATATGGCACAGATCTACTCTAGTATGAATCATTGTTACGACTTATAGTCCACACTCCTCATGGAGACTTTGAACACCAGAAAACAATGTTTAAGTGCTCCATGAATTAGAATTTAATGTAAGTATTAGGTTGAATTGACTTAAGTACATAAATTCAACTTATTTCATAACAGTGAACAGAAAAATGCCTTGAAATTTCCTATTTTATGTAATCACAGGGATATGGGCTTCTTATTTTAAACTTAATTACGTATTTGACTCTAAATTTTGTTTACTGCGTGGTGCATATTTTACTTTCAACTTCCTAAATCATGAAAAATGTAGGTTTAGATACAAGCTCCGCCCAAATATGCAAATTATTTGCCTAAGTTCACTTAGTACACTGCGGTATTAACAGAAGTGTAGCCACTAAATAACTGCAATGTCTGGGAAGGTGATGCTGTACCCAAAACATGTCTTAGTTTGTAACAAGCATAATCCAAGAATCAAATCAAATAAATAATAAAACAAACTAACAAAATGCTCATTTGCATATCTAGCATATCAAGTTATATCTGGCTTGATATGGCCATATAAAACTTTAGTTGCATATCTTGAATTGCATTGTATCAAGTTATATCTGGCTTGATATGGCCATATCAAACTTTATATACATATCTGGATCACGATTATATCAAGTTATATCTGGCTTTATATGGCCATATCAAACTTTATATACATATCTGGATCATGATTATATCAAGTTATATCTGGCTTTATATGTCCATATCAAACTTAATATACATATCTGGATCACAGTTTTATCAAGTTATATGTGGCTTTATATGGCCATATCAAACTTTATATACATATCAGGATCACGATTATATCAAGTTATATCTGGCTTTATATGGCCATATCAAACTTAATATGCATATCTGGGTTATGTTTTAATCAAGTTATATCTGGCTTTATATGACCATATCAAACTTTATACACATATCTGGATCACCATTTTATCAAGTTATATCTGGCTTTATATGGCCATATCAAACTTTATATGCATATCTGGATCACGGTTATATCAAGTTATATCTGGCTTTATATGGCCATATCAAACTTAATATGCATATCTGGGTTATGTTTTAATCAAGTTATATCTGGCTTTATATGGCCATATCAAACTTTATACACATATCTGGATCACCATTTTATCAAGTTATATCTGGCTTTATATGGCCATATCAAACTTTATATACACATCTGGATCACAGTTTTATCAAGTTATATCTGGCTTTATATGGCCATATCAAACTTTATATACATATCTGGATCACGATTATATCAAGTTATATCTGGCTTTATATGGCCATATCAAACTTTATATGCATATCTGGGTTGTGTTTTAATCAAGTTATATATGGCTTTATATGGCCATATAAAGTCTTTAATAAACCAGATATTTCCAGATATAAAGCCAGATATGGATTTTGAGTAAGGGGTAAGCTGCAGTGTGCAGTATGTGTCACAAACATTGACAGGACTGTATGTTTAAGATCACGGGACCAGTCAAGAAGGCTGCTTGAGATGATCGCAAAAGTTAACAGATATAGTTGTTCCATTACAGATGGTTAAAATAATTAGGAAGGAAACTAAATGATAGTAGGCCTACCTGCACCATAGGCCAGGTATTCATATTGATAGCATCCTGTCTGATTATTCACTATAGGGCGATTGGAAGAGCTCTACCCTTTGGTAAACGACCAAATAATGAAAACATTCTCTCCTAATCTCATTCTGTAGGCTACTTCCAAGTTTTGAGTACCAGGGATGGCGCCAGAATTTGCCCAACGGGTGGCCAGACGGGTGGAGGCCGCGACCTGAAGCCCCTATGCCGTCATCAGGGTGGTGAGGAGGTATCTGAAGAAAACCTATGTACTGAACCATACCATTGTGGGGCATATATTTCATAAAATGTGTATACACTAGAGGAACGTAGTTTCAGTGCTTATTTAATGTTTTCCCCAGAATCTAAAGTGTAAAATTGCAAAAGGCGCGAAACGCGCGAATTTTTTTTGGTTATGCTACACTAAAAAGAATCGGTACTTATTAAAAGCTAATAAAGGTCAATTGTCCTAGCAGTTGGTCCTAATCGGGCATAACTTACATTGTACTTCTGTCTTCATGTCACTATAGCCTTACCACACGACAGACCCAAGAGAACATTGACTTGGCTAAATGAGGTGAAATTCCCAACATTTACATAAATTCATGTATTCTACTTCTTCAGTTACTTGAAAGGGTGAAAACGGTTTGTACTATATTTAGCTATAAGTTACAGAACTGAGGAAGATTGGGCAAAGCGTACCAAAAATCTTGGGTTTCATTGCAGAAATGACCCTTTGAAAGCCAAAATAAGTAAACCGATCATGGATGGCGACAGAATTTTCCCGACAGAGGGCTGGGCCATGCCAGCAACCCCAAGCTTCGACAGCCCCTCTGTCGAAGAGGTGGTGGCAAGGGGATATGACTTAATAAGTTAATATCCCATGCCATTCCAGGGCATATTTTGCATAATATCACTTTAATACTTCATGAGCCGAGTTGCGCACTTTATATAGTGTTCTTTCGAATCTGAAACTTGAGTTTGCAAAGCGCGCGAAAATTTTTGGTAGGCTAACACAAAAGAGATAATGTGATCATTACGAACATACAGAAAAAAAAGAAAAACTGTAGGTTCTAGAACATATCTTGGATAGCATACATTTTATCGAAACACCTGGACTACCCTATGAAATAGCCAAACTTTGGTCCGTGAGTCGCTCACAAACTGACCGTACCGCATGATACACACAAGAGAACAGAAACTAGGCTTAGCGACATGGGATGGAAATTTCGACCTCCACATAAACAGTGTACTCTACCGACATGTTTCGTGGTAAGGTTGGCAGGACCTGTACTATCTAGCAATGTGGAATGGAACTGCTGAGGATCCTGGAGTGACTGTACAGCGCGCGTAGCGCGCCGAAAATTTTGGGTTCTTGTTAGAGAAATTGTCCTCTCTCAAGCCCCGTCAGGGACTGCATACTCTATTGTATCGATTAAGACCCCCCAATGGGGGCCCCTGCCCCCACCTGGCGCCATCCCTGTTCAGTGTTCAGTGTTCAGTGTGTCTCTTCAATCGTTTTCTCTTCCCCTAACCCTTAAATCCCCCGACTAAGGGATTTTCCCCCGACTGACTTCGGAGGTGGGGGGCCTGTGCCCCCGGCCCCCCCTTTGAACACGCTACTGGGGGGGGGAACTCGGTGGCAAAATGTTCCACCGAAGGGGCAGATCGATATGAAGAGCTGAGCCTCGCTAAAGAAGTCGTGCTGGCACAAAGAGATATCATGAAAGCGTCTTGGCGCAGGGACCTTTCAAAGGGCCCCTGGTGGGGTCCAAAGACAATCCCCAGTGCGGTTTCAAAAGGGAATGTCCCCAGAGGCTCTGGGTTATCAAATTATTTGTAAATGGCATTGCATGGACACTAAGCAGACCACAGAAATAAAAATCACAATTTTACCCAACTCGGACTGACAGTATACTGATTCGGGTGTAAGGGTGTCAGCTTGTCCTTCGGATTTGTTATGGTTTGCATTGGGCTACATAAAACCACCCATGTTCCTCAGCAGGAATAAATGTCGATACAACTACCTTCCAGTTATGTCACTTAGGCCTACTTTTGTGCGCGCTTCGCTCGTGCACAAAGCCGAGGTAGTCTCAATGGGCATTAGCCACCAATTTTTCTCGGTTTACTACAGATTAAAATGCAGGAAAATGTTCATTCTACAATTTTAAGACATACAAGACTTCTTTTTTCAAATTTCCCAGCGAGGCCTTGTATCCGCCGCTGTGCATGCACTTTCGATGCGCTAATACAGTGATTCTCAAACGCGGCCCCTGGACACTGTTGGTGCGGCCCCTGAATTGATTTTACGTTTTGGAAAAGAATCATATTCGACAAGTAAAAAACCTGGCAAATTTGAAATAAGGGGCAATAATCCACGCTGACATGCATGTAAAATCGTTTATTTTGAAGTCACTACTTGACTCATTTTAAATTTGTTCTCCAGAAGTGGTGCTAGATTGCTTTGGGCCGGTGCACACTGCACCGACCCGACTGCGATCAGATGCAACAGGACTCGACTTCTCGTCGAGTTGCATGCAGTTGTGACCAGTTGCGTCGGGTTGCATTCGGATCTAGCCGCACGTACACTATACACGAACCCGACTGCCACCTACAAACTCATGATTGTTCGATCTCGCGTCTCGCAAAAAATGGCAGGTATCACAAACAAATCGTTGCGTATACGTCGTCGTTTATTGTTGCTTGAGTGCTTTACCCGTGCTTTAAATGAAGACTTTGACAGTAAAATTAAGCCGAAAAGAGTGGTAGGGCAGTATAAAGAGGCGTCATGAAGATATGGTACTGACTGTCAAAGCTCCAGTAATTTCATCTCTTGTTCTTCTGTCCACATGAGAGCTGCCATTTTGCTTTCTGCTCTCTCACTTGATTCACAATGTTTTTTCATTGACTATACACTAAAATCGGGTCACTGTCGGGTCGGTAACAGCCGCACACTGCCACGACCCGGCTCATCTACGAAGCAACCCCCCCCCCCGACACACACACAGATACAGCTGAGGGACCTCTTACGTATGAATTTCGCCTTGAGAGTGTCCTCTCTCTAATCCTGAGATCATCCATTGCAGCCCTCGGCCTCAGCCCATTGTAACGCATTTTAGCCCTCACCCTCAGAAAGATTGAGAATCACTTCGCTAATTGTGAGGGCTGATTCCAACATTAAGTCCTACTGGGCAGAAGAGTGGATTTATGAAACCCAATGCAAACCATAACATAATCCTTCACTGGCTTAACTTGAATGGACCTTCAAGAGAGTTTGATGCACAGGAGCTCCGTACTGAGTATAGCCTGGGCAAGGGTGCGCACAGTAAGTGCAAGCACTTCGACAGCATGTACTAGTACCACCAATCTACATGGACAGTATTTGACACCCTAGTATTTCCTGCGGTTCACCGCCTTGTTGTATGTAGGCCTTTAGAACACAATGGAAGTGTCCAAGTTAATCCCTTAAAACCCTTCATAATAAGTGGGCTGATTACCACAGTGCTGTATCTGCGTTCGTACGTAGTGAGTACCACGACCTACGAACGTGATAATTATTACGTACGTACGTAATAATTATTACGTACGTACGTGATAATTATCACGTACGTACGTTATAATATCACGTACGTACGTAATAATACTACGTACGTACGTAATATTATTACGTACGTACGTAATAATACTACGTACGTACGTAATAATTATTACGTACGTACGTAATAAAAAAAAATTTTTACCATGTCCTATCTAGAGCTTCGTACATATGTCTTTATGCTTACCAACGGATCGGTTTATGATATGCTCGTGGGGCCATATCTGGTGACTATGCAGCTTGCGGGTGTGTCTTTCTGTAGCTTCCACTGCAAAGGTGCTGCAGCGTTGCTTCAGTATAGCCATGAGCTGGACGGGAAAGCTTTCTTCTCCCAAAGGCGAGGGTGCTGGTGACTGGCTGTCTGGTGATGTCTGGTGATTGTAAAATGCTAGTATAGCCATGTTTGTTATGGTGATTGGAGTGCTTACTCCAACAATGGAACTATTACGACTCCATGCCCCAAGTGACATTTATGACCTAGGCCTAATCATCAACTAAGCTGAACATACTTTGATAACTGTCACAAAGTAGGCTAAAGATCAATGGAAATGGACAGAGACATTTTCCGTCCGCAGTCTCACAACCGTGACCAGAAATTTGCTAATTGGAACTGTTGACACTGTATTCATTACTATTGCTTCATGCTCCTTATCTCAATATTGTCCCTGTTATCCATATCTTTCGATAGCAACTTTCGGAGAAACACAGCAGCAAAAGTTGAAAGTTGTTTATGAATTTCAAGGTAAAAGACTGGCTTCAGTTTGATTGGCATATAGGTTTGTTGGGGAATTAAAAGTGTCTTGATGCAGAGCCTGAATGCAGGGTTTGTCAAGGAAATCGTATTTAATGATAAATTTCTGGGTGCTTAGCTAGCATTTGTCACGGTGTGCCCTCCATCTCATGAACATTAAGGTAAAAATACATGGAACCATTCTGATCACGACACTTTTCCGAAAATCAGAGGTACATCTTCAACCTCTGTAGGGGCCTCTCATCAATGTGGGATATTTCAATCTAATTTGTAGCATAATGTGGAAGGTTGAAAGT
This sequence comes from Holothuria leucospilota, assembly GCA_029531755.1. Lineage (NCBI taxonomy): Eukaryota > Metazoa > Echinodermata > Holothuroidea > Aspidochirotida > Holothuriidae > Holothuria > Holothuria leucospilota. The sequence continues at coordinate 72,104 of JAIZAY010000044.1, forward strand.
ATGCATTTGCCGTTATACATTTTTCCAAAATTTTTACCGAGCGCTTCTCGCGCAGCCATTATTGGTACAGATGGTGATTGTTAAAACTTACAACATAATGAAAACATTAATTCTGAAACGCACTTGTACGTCTTTCACCTCTTTGGTTATACGTAATAGGGAGGTCTAATACCACCTCCCTGCACCTATACTCTCTTCCTTCCATCATGCTGAAATTTTTTCGTCTGTATTTGCGTTCAAAATTAGTAAAAATACGATAGTTGTAAAGTGCTCGGCGTCATACTCTAAATTATCATTTGGATATCAGGTACTGTAATAAGCATCATGCCAGTTCCCCATTTTACATAATACATCCAACGCCTCCTGAAGTTGGGTGCATGTCTGTCAGCTTTAGATGCCCTTTTATAATACGCAATGAAGCCAAGGAAAATTTCGTACACTCTTAAGCCTTTAGAGTGAAAGGTCAATCTTTTAGAGTGAAATTAGGGAACAATCTAAATTTGGATTAAAAGATTTCAATCCAAAAAGAGTCCTTCCCACTCTTTTAAAGTAAATATTTAGATCCGTCACTAATTTCACCCTTTTGGATTTAGAGAGTAATAGTCCAAGAATGTTTCTGTGAACTCCACGCACTTACTTTTAGGTAAACACTTTCCCCGAATAGAAGGCATTAAAGTAGCCAAAAAGAGGGGGGGGGGGGCTTCAGGAAGTTTGTTGACAACATACCCTTCTCTTAGACAACATACTCCCCTCTTTCACCAAACCAAACATTAGAATTTACTAAATTAAGGACATTGTTTAGCCATTTTTGACCAGTTTCCAAAAATATCACAAAGGTAGCACTATTTTGCATCTAAGTCACCTTAAATTAACTCCCCTTCCCTTAGACTTTTCTCCAGGACGACACCTTTTTTCGTTACAAAGGGAGGATCCCTCTGCTGTATACCATCGCAGGGGTACTCAAATTATAGCCAGTTAACTCAGTCTGAAGCTTGGGTTGCTTTTGCTACTTAAAAGACAAAAAATGGGTTAAGTTGGGGAGATGTTAACTTACGGTTCACGTACCACAATAAGGTCCCAATTGATGTAAGGACACGATCAAATTAAGGGTTGATATTAGATGGTAACCCATGTATTTTTAGATATTTGTAATAAAAAAACCCATGGTAGGCGAAGTAGAAACAAAGGGTCAAAAATTCAGAAAGCTAAACCACACAAAGCATTAAAAGTAACGGAGGCTGAAAGATTAGATATTACTCCCGAAGTGATAACCGACAGTCAACAGAGTGATAAGTCGCTCTGTACAATTCGAAAGCTATTAGAACAGGGAGATCAAGAACAAAATAAGGGGCGAACCCACAAATTTTGTGATAAGGGAATTCTCTGGAGGCAGTTTAATCCACCCAAGGTTAATTTTGAAGACAAAGTTCCTCATTTAGTAGTACTAGTGTAAATGATATTTCCAATGTTTCAAAGAATGCTTCACTTGTATTGTTTGCTGACGACACTAATATATTTTTCAGCCACTCTGATCCCCAGCGTCTGGGGGAGCTAGTGTGCCGTGAACTCAAGCTCTATTTCGATTTGTTCACTGTCAATAAACTTTCCCTAAATGTGGCAAAAACGAACTTCATTGTTTTTAATAATGACAATCTTAACGGGGGTCATAAGTTTAAAATTTCTATTGATGGCAATTGCTTATACAACATGTGGAAAATGTTAAATTTCTGGGGATTCGTATTGATTCTAAGCTTTCTTGGAATGAGCATGTGTGTAATATTTCGACTCTGATCGCTAAAGTTGTCGGTATACTAGGAAGGCTTAAGTTTATCGTACCTAGAAATGCTCTTCGTTCAATTTATCTCGCCTTAATTTATCCTCATCTTAACTATTGTTCAATTGCTTGGTCTAGTACAAGTCGTTCTCTTTTCGATAAGTTAAATGTCTTATAAAAGAGAGCTATTCGACACATCACCTGCTCCAGACCACGTGACCATACTAGTTCCTTGTTCAAGTCACTGAATGTTCTAAAACTTACTGATATTTTTAACACCAACATTGCCACATTTACTTACCGATCCTTACACGACCTCCTGCCCAGTCAATTTTCAAACTATTTTTCACACAACTTTACAGTTCATGATCACAACACTCGACAGTCTGCATCCTTGCATCTGGACTCTGTTCAAAACTCTTTACAACACAACTCTCTTCGCAATCGTGCCATTCGGCTCTGGAATTCCCTCCCGTCCTCTGTCATAGCTAAACAAAGCACCAAATCCTTCAGGAAAATTATTTCACGTAATTGTATTCAAGACTACTAGAATAAATCTTACTGGTACTTCACTGAGTTCATTCCGCAAACTTCTGATTGTCACGTCTTCTTCTCTTAATTGTCTTTAGCATCATCTTCTCCGTCGACGTGGGTGGGGGGTGGGTGTGGATTTGGTTGGGTTTCTTGCTGGGGTAGTGGGGTAGGAGGGGTGGGGTGGTTGGGTTTCTCGTTGGGGTAGTCCTTTCTCTTCTTTTGACCATTTTTTTCTGTTTTTGGTCACTTGTTTTTTTTTTGCTACTGTTGAAGCAGTTTGTTTGTTTGCTTGTTTTGCTTTTCTCTTTCTTTATAGGGAGTGCACGTTTTCAAGCCCTCTGGAGTTTTTGTGTACTTCCTTTCGCTTATGTATGTACATAAATTCCTATGTGAAAGTCATATTTTGTTGTATATATGTAAAGTGAAAAAAAAAAACAATAAACGAAACGAAACTAGTGAATTTGAGGAATATTGTTATAGAATTATCACTCGAGTCTCTGTTAGGGGGACACCAAGGTAGGAGACGCACTCTTGATAAAATTCTTTCAAACTTCTAGTGGGAATGTGTAGGCGCTGATGTCAGGAGATGCTGCCAGTCCTGTTACATTTGCCAAAAGACTGTAACTAAAGGCAGGGTGACGAAAATTCCTGTAGGAGATATGCCGTTGATGAACACACCATTTGAAAGAGTTGTAATAGACGAAGTGGGGCCAATCAAACCTGCGAAGGATAGAGGAAATCGCTACATACTGGTTTTCGTAGGTTATGCTACTTTAGATACCCGGGAGTCGTGGCGCTTAAATCAATAGGAACAGAAGCCATATCTGAAGAGTAAATTACAATTTACAGTTGGCTAGGGATTCCTAAGAGGTTCTCACAGCCAGAGGGAGTCACTTTATGTCGGGCTTAATGAAAGAAGTTAATAGATTAGTGTCTGTTCGGCTGCTAGCAACTATACCCCGTACCATGCAATGTACAATGGTTTGGTGGAGAGATACAATTAATCATACGTTGAAAACTACTGCATGTTGAAACGAATGTGTGTGAACCGCCCATCTGACTGAGGTCGTTATATTAGTCCGTATTTGCTTATCGCGAGACATCCTTTGCAGGCACAGGATTTACCCCTTTCGAGTTGCTTTTTGGACTACAGTACGCGGACCTATAGCGATACTTAGGGAGTTCATGAGAAGTTGAAGCACAAGCACTAGTTGAATCATCATTTTACGTACGATTGCACTTTTAAGTTACGACTCACCACATCTGCAGCTGTAGAAGAGTAGCAACAGGCTGTTCTCTTTCACAAGCTGTACTCCCCAAGATTGCTTAGCGAAGGACCTATGACGTAATTCTTTGTTAATGTGTTCCATGAGTGTATTATGGATTAGCACAATAGGACTTTTGTTTTTATCAGACGTAACGAAAACAGGAGCAGCTGTGGTCAGTTCAACAGTGGAGGGAGGATGAGCAATGACTTGAAAGGGAATTCGTGGTCATTCAAGCAAGATTAATTAGATCCAAATGGAAAACGGTGACCGGAGTTCTCACAGAGAATCCGAATTCGCAACAAAATCCGAATTTGCAACAATCAGAACTTTATGTTGTCTGAATTTGGCATGTTGTGGGCAGGCACTTACGAAGACGAAGAAACTAACACAACATACCAATATATCACCAATTTACAAAACAAAACCGAGAAAACATGCGAAATAGCAAAAAATGAGGTAGCAAAGGCAAAGCGTAGAAACAAACTACAGCAGTTGCGTAGCTACAGGAGGGGGCTGAAGGTGCCCAGTCCCCCATGTCATAGCCCACTAAATTCATAATAGGTAATTGTATTGATATTTTAAAAATGATAGTGTATTTTTTGCAAGAATGGAGAATCTAGATATCCCATCATCCCCAGTCTACAAAGACTCGTCTTAAACGGTAGAGACAACCCCTAAAGCAGGGGTAGGGAACCTTTTTTCTCAGACGGGCCGTTTTGATAGTCACAATCCTACTCGCGGGCCACAGAAGCGAGGTCGCTACAAGCTTTTCCCATAGAACGCATGTAAAGGGGCCCTAGACAGGCTATGTGTGGGGTCGGGGGGGGGGGGGGGAGCCCAAGTAAGAAACTTAGACGAGGCCGCCGGAACCTCTGTATTTTGTAGAAATTTCAAGACATTAAAATGTTCATACACTATCATGAAATGACATTAAGTGTACAAGGCTACACATTCCAGAAATATCACACTATAATGATCAGTTGCCGTTTTATTTATGTATGGAGCAATAATGATGAATGAGCACATATGAAAAGTGCACGTTAGGCGTGGCGATTACATGCATATTTTGAAACCAATTTCCTTTGTTTCTCCACTTTTCATTGAATATTATCCACTTAAACGTTTAATTCTCTCTTCGGAAGAACAGATCTACCCCCTCCTGAAATCTAGTGCAATAAATGCAGTGCCCACTGCACATCGTACTGTAAAAGATAAACCTACACACGTGATAGTGCAATTCTGTCTAAAGCGTCGTAAACTCCCACACAAAGCTTCCATTACCACCGCAAGTACAAGGATTCTGCACCCAGGTTTTAGTCTTACGAAATAGTGGGCATGTTACATTGTGCATAGGTTTTTGTGATGTTAGTGTTTCGCAGAAATTCTACTTGAACTACCCGGAAAGCTTATAAGCAGGATAAACGGTAGGCAGCGTTAGCTAAAACATTGTTATAATTATAGGCCTACGTTTTAAGTGATTCTGAATTTATATTTATGAATTGCCTCACGGGCAGGATAAATGGTCTGGCGGGCCGTATGCGGCCCGCGGGCCGAAGGTTCCCCGCCCCTGCCCTAAAGGCTGAAAAGTCTAACAAGGGAGCCACAAGAAGTCAAACTACCAGTGGAAAGCTTCAAAGTAGTGAAGAACCACCTCACCGCCCTGACAAAATTACAAAAGACAGTCATCGGAATGAGAAAAGGAATCATAAAGCTTGAGGAAGAACTAGCCAAAGGCAATGTTCTTAGCCACCTCCGGGTTGACCAAAGCCTGCCCAAGCTGCCGGGCTTCCTGCATTGCTCTGAGGAGATAAGGGATAATTTTGACTCCCTACTCCAAAGGGCAAGTCTGAAGCTCGGATAAGCTTCAGTTGGTGGCAAGAGCTACCACGTCAAGCTAAGAGGCAGCATCCGGGCCTATCAAAATGAAATGATATATCATAACAGTTATGAGAAACCTTACTAGAATGTCTTTTTTAGCGCTCAGTATAAATATTCAAACGAATGCTATTTGAGAACGACACTTGACCCTTGCTTAAAATTGCATAAGGGAATGTGCCTTTTTGAGAACGATACTCTAAACCCCTGAAATTAATGCCAAACAGAGGTTAAAGAAACTGTGGCAAAACATTGTATCTCGAAGAATGAGTTTCTCATATAAACCAATCTTAGATAATGAGGGAGTATAAAGTACCACCGTTAAAATCCCTTCAACGCCACTGGTAACAAAGGTGACCACCTCTGGGACTTGTCACAATCCACGGCATTTAGGCAAAATTATCATTAAAATATGAACTTGCCATAAAAATAAATGCGCTTGTTTACTCTCACAAACATGTATTCCCCAAGATCTTGTCACGGCTACTGGAAGTAAGGCCTCTGTGAAAAGTGTAAGGTGCTCTCCCAAAGCGAAATTTAATGGGATTTACGAGGAGTTTTTCAGCTGTTACATTTCTGTATTGTCCAATTACCTATACCGTTTTCAACGGTTCGCTACTGATAAAGTTGGACCATCATATGAGTCAAAGCAACAGAAACCGGTGTACAATCCTGGACAAAATTATTTACATTTAAGTTATTCCTGCTTAAGTAGAAATTCAGTAATTTTCTCATGAAACAATCCAAAAGACCTCCCACCACTTTTTCCCAATACCAGTAAACTTAACCAGCTACCATTATTTGTCGCTTGCCGTTGCTAAATTTCTCCTATATTCAACATGAGACTTCTCCTATACCTTTGTACAGGCGGTCAGACAGTCTCAACGCCTGTACAAAGGTATAGGGACAGCGGAATACGACAGAGAACAGTATGCTTATCATACTAATTGTAGCCTGGTCATCAAGACCAAACCAATAGTAATCAACTCCGGCACATAATCTACAATGTCATTCACAGGCCCGTAGCTGGGGGGGGGGGGGGGTCGGAGCGTTCGAACGGCCCACCCCAACTTGAGGGAGGTCCACTTTTCCAGCCCTGTGTTTGAAGGGTCAGCTATGAAATATTTTTTATCTTGACATATTGAGACCGAATTTCAGTTCACTTTTAGCAGGAAGATAAAACCTTTCCACTTACGTCATCGAATGTATACATGCCCAAACTGACCACAAAATCTCATCACCACATATACTATTTGGGGTGATGAGATAATAAGCCCAAAAACGCGCAGGTATCATGTCATTGTGGCCGTGGACATCATTGAACTAGATATAATATCAGACATCCACAGCGGCGAGTTGCCTCAATACGTTCATGCGTGCAAGCATGAAGGAGAAGCGGCTCTCATTCCTTGCACTGATCCACACTCATTATGACATGATTGTAGACCTTGATGAGGTGGTGGAAATATTCTCGAAGATCCATCCTAGAAAACTGGAACTAGCCAGTGTTCTCACTCCTGGTCCATAACTTCAAAAGCAACAAAGACAACAGACATTCACATGGATATTTGAGTGTGCAATTCTGCAATACTACTAGCTGTGCCCTGTGGACTACATAATGTAGGCTGTAACTATGTACTTTAAGCTATGTTTTTCAAAACCTAATTTCAGAAATTTAACCATGTTCACTGCTTGATCATTCTTATTGTTTATTACCTGGTGCTTAACATTGTTTCAATGGAACATTTGTTTTGAAAAGGTTTATATCAAAATCAGTATAATCTGAAGCCTGGCAGTCTGACTGTACATATAGGTTATTCTACTACCAAAGTACATTTAAGATTTTTTTTCTCAAAAAGTGGTGTACTGTGTGGAATTCCTGGGGAAAAAGGCCTCCTGTTGTGTTCAAAAGTCCTCTGAAATGCTCCAGATTGCAGGAGATCTGCAGATTTCAAAATTTTCCAGGAGAGCATTCCCCGGACCCCTAGCAATTGCATGCCTACGGCACGCCCCAGCCGCCTCCGTATTTGGAAAAAGTTCCACATCTTGGAAATAGACCCACCCCTCCACATGGGCTGGCTACGGGCCTGATTCAAGCCTTTCGAATGAAATAACGATTGATGATTTCGGGCCTTTCTTTCAAATGTGCGAGGTTCACAGACTATCCAAGTGACGTCAGATAGTGCACCGCCTACCCTTATCTGAACGTGTAAAAACTGTGTATATGCATTAGACTTCAATCACGGAAAATTCTCCTGTACTGCACGGGTAATTCTCTTCCAAATCCCGACTCTGGAGAGGCGCTCAAGCTGTTGCAGAAATTACGCACACGAACACCCCATTTCTCTTGCATGATAACATGATCATACGGATATTCATCTTGATTGCACTTTAATTGCAAATACAACACCTTATGAAGTTTCTATTATTGGACTACCCTTCATGACTACTTGTTGAGGCCCCCACATGTGTCGGGCCCCCCTAAAAACAAAATTCTAGCTATGCCCCTGAGCTACAGTATAAGAAAGCGAAACCAAGGTCATTTGTAACATGGCATGAAGGCTTGTTGTTAGTTCCTACTGACTCTAATAAAATTCTCATGCAATGGAAGGGCCCTATAAGATTAAGAACAAAATTATTTGCATAAACCATAGAGTCAATATGGGGCGTAGAAGCTAGATCCTTGATGTTGACATATTGAAACATTATTATCGTAGAATAGAAATAGATCATAACGCTATTCCGCAAGAAGAGCTTGGACTTGAAATTGCTGCAATAGCAGTTATAGAGGACAGCACGGAAGATACTCTGCAGAAAAGTGACACTTTTAGTTACCAACGAATATCGCTACTGAGAGTGTTTACGTCCATATTAACATGAAATTGAACCTCGACCAAATTAGTCAGGTTTAATGTATGTTCGAAGATTTTAATGATATATTACCTGCAGCAGGGAACGGCCGGAATAGGAACCAGACCCATTAACAAAGATGACCAGAAAAGTTCAGCAGTTTCACTAAAGACTTCTATATTTTCCTGTTTTTCCCCTTTTTTTACTTTTACCTTCAAACTACTACCTTCAGCCTTCAATTTCCTTCTTATACGTTCGTATACCTTCGTGTATCTTCGTGAAAACTATAAAAATAAGGCAGAAAACTAACATCAAACATCAAAAAAAAAAGGTTTAAATTGAACACAAAAATACTGGTGTCAGGTGTCTCGATGCAGATTCTGAATGTAGATTTCGTCAGGGAAATCTTATTTAATAACAAAACTTCGGCGCGCTTCGCGCGCATGCGTCACAGTTTGCACTCCTTCTCATGACCATTAAAAAAGTAATTATACATGGAACTATTCTGATCATAACACCTTCCGAAAACAGACATAAATCTCCAAACATCTGTAGGGGCCTCGCATCAATATGGGATCATTCAATCAGTAGCGTACGCAGAGGGGAGGGTCATTCGGCCATGCCCACCCTCACTGATTCCGATTTTTTTTAAGTTCCTAAAAATACGTAAGTTTTTTAACACAAATTTACTCCAAAAGGTAACATATTTGGCACCAGATTGCATGTAAGGACACCGAATTTTTCAAAATTTTTCAAAGGGGAGGGGGAACATCCCATTGGGCCATGTCCCCCTCACTGATTCCGATTTTCTTAAGTTCCTAAAAATACATAAATTTTTTTTACACAAATTTACTTCAAAAGGTAGCATATTTGGCACCAGATTACATGGAAGGACACCTAATTTTTCAAAAAATTTCAAAAGGGAGGGGTGAGGGGGACCTTAGACCCCTCCCCAGGCCAGCTGTCACACATCATACTGCATGCTCCCCCCCCCCCCCCCTTGAGAGAAATCCTGGGTACGCCGCTGCATTCAGTCTAATTTGTAGCATGATGTGGGAGGTCGAAAGTACGTTGTTGCCGTTAAACATTTTTCAAAAAATTTTACCGAGCGGTTCACCGAAGCCATTATCGGTATAGATGGTGATTGTTAATAAACTTACGACTACAAAGCATTCTGAAAATGCCCTTACTAATCCTACACACCTTTGCTATACTACGATCAGCTCCAAAAATATCCCAAAGATAGCACCATTTTGCATCTTAGCAACCTTATATAATTAATAATTTCTCAAAGGGTAGGGCTACGCCCCCTCTCCTTAGACCCCTCCCTCAGGATGACACCTTTATATAGTGACAAAGGAAGGATCCCCAATGCTGTATAAAAACGCAGGGTGAATAAAAAAGGTGCAATTTACGCGCAACCTCTGCAGTTAGTAAATACATGCAGCCAGTCGGAAAACTTAGAATTCACTAAATTATGGACATTTTCCAGCCATGAACGATCAGCTCCAAAAATATCCCAAAGATAGCACTGTTTTGCACCTAAATTCTTAAATTAAGAAAAATTTCTCCCTCCCCTTAGACCCCTCCCCAGGACTACATATTTATGTAGTGACAAAGGAAGGATCCTCACTGCTGCATACAAAACGCAGAGTGCATATCAAAGTGCAATTTAAACGCCTCCACTCAGTTGGAAAAAAACATCCAGCCAGTCGGAATTTGGGACCTTCACACCCCCAGATATATCACCCTAGCAACGGACCTGGTCGGGTCCATGACCTCCGACAATTATCGACTATTTTGGGACATGATGAAAATAACATCTTGAAGTAATTCCGTGGACTCCGTGTATTTCACTTGGCAGATCATCTATGATGGTCATGTTAACTTTGAAATGATAATTCTTATTAGAATAGGACAACGTCAGTCATCATGGGGGGGGGGGGGGAGTAAAGGGCCTATAGGAAGATGTCCCCTCTTCAAAACCAAAGGGATTGGTTTGTGCTAAGTCATGTATGTCCCCCGTCCCCACCCCACCCCCCACATTTGAATACGGATTGACGCCCCTGCTACACACGAAAATACGTTCAAAACTATACACTATTGAGACATTCAACATTGAATACGAAAAAATTCCATCTAACCTGTTTACATACTTAAGTACAACGTTATTGCCACGTACCTAATTCTCCGTATCTTGTAAACAGTTTAGATAGCCATACATTCTGATATGTTTTCCCAGTCAGTCTAGTGGTCGTCAGGTTGTTAATTAACGATTTTAAAGCCAGGTGCTCACTGCACAACTTTTGACCTACGACATAGAAGCGATTTCTTAAGACTCCGTTCGCGACATTAAAAAAGTCGCACAGTGTGCAAGGGTAGGTCGTGAGAAGTCGTGGCAAATCTAGAAGTCGTGGCAATTCGCGGGAAGTCCCATCGATGTCGCACAGTTTTGAACATGTTCAAAATTTCTGCGGATTCCGCATCCATGTCGTGGGATGTCGTGAGAAATCGCAAACAACGTCGTACAGTGTACCACTAAAAATCAAGGATATTCGTAGATCCCATCCGTGTATTGAGAGCCCCTGGACATTGGCCACCCAGTCCACCCGCTTGCCAAGCCCTGAGATGCGGTAGCTCTCATAACTCACAATCAGTGTAAACAATCACCAGAAGTGCTAACTAAATGTGCTAACTAAATGAAAGCTAGCCTACATGTTTTTGTTTCTTTTTCCGCCTTTTTCTTCAAGTTCTTGCTGTAATTATATTAAAGAAGTGTCCATTGGGACATGGCTTTTGGCAAGAGTAAAGTCCTTCTGTCACAATTTATGCTTGTAATCACTTATACCAGTGGCGTCGCCAGGAGTTGGTGACTGGGGCACAACAGAAGCTTATGTTGTAATCCCACCCCAGACACTCCCATAAAGTCAGTGTAATCGGCGGATCCTTCATATGTCCCCTCGTGCAGGCGCCGTCGTAGGGGGAGGTAAAGGGAGGGATGCTTCCCTCCTCTTTAAGAAATTTTTGTTCGTTTAAGGTGGCTTAGATGCAAAATGGTGCTATGTTTGGCAAATGTTCGAAGTGATTATACGTTGAAAGATTCTTATAATTTAGTGGATTTTTATTTTTGGTTTGGCATATGGAATGGGTGTTTTGTTTAAGTGGAGGGGTGATAACTCCTCCCCTTTTAATTAAAAAGGGTAGGCGGTAGCATTATCTGATACTACGTAGACAGTCCCTTCTGTTAAAAGTTTTTCAAAACAAGTGTTATAAACGGACATTGCGTCTTTTTAGTAGACCAATGGCATCTATGTGCTGTTGGATTACATTAAAGACCGCAGATACTTTGTAGCACTGCTATAATAGGTTTTTACCTTTATCTACACCTTTATCTGCTCTTGGTTTTAGATTTTGAGCTTCATCAGTAGCAGAAATTTTAAGTTCGTCCGACCTGGTCTTGATTCAAAATAAGGAAGATTGCTCTTTTAAAGCGCCTCGATAAAAGCATCGAGATAGCAATTTCAACCTCGTGACCTGTTTACAGTTCACCGTTACTTTCCAATCTAGATTTAACTAGATGGACTTTAAGGTTGGACGCTCTTTTCTAGGCTAGTAAGGGTGGTTTTGGAACTTTGACACATATCCCTTACAGCACACAGCGCAGGAGCTACGCTGGGCCAACGCAGAAATAAACGTTGACAACGGCCACCAAGGCATTAGCCCACCGCAGCGCCAAACACTGTGCACCATCTGAAAATCGGGTGTTCCGATAATGTGTGCCAATGTCACAGCAGAGTTTCCTTAGCTCTGTGCAGAGTCTATCGTACCCTCGTTCTTAAAAAAATTAATTACTCCTTTTAGGCTCTGAGGATTGATATTCTGGATGTTATAATGGGGGGTAGCTATGAAGTAAAATCCCCCACTGAGAGCTATTTCCTCTTTGTCCGACTGTATCGGAGAGGTTTTTAGTGAAATATCCGGTTTGTTTCGCCTTCATACTATTTCCGGTAGTTTTAGTTCGGCCTTTCATGGCCGTACATTTCCTTTGAAATCTTTGCGATCTTACACGAAGTTTTTTCCCTTTTCGGAGATCTTGAAAACTCCCTACTTTTCGTAGAAGAAGGGATACTTTATTTTAGTATCCTATTATGCCATTTTTCGCCTTTTACAGCGGGTGATGCTTTTAGCAGGTTGGCAAGGATTACCTGTAGAGCCTTCAAACTAGCTTTTGTGCTCACCAAAATTACTCTTTTCAGAGTGTTGTTCGAAGATTTCTAGTCTTTAAGAGTTTCTGAGATACCTTTTCTTATTAGGCTAGCTCAGCACTGGAAACTCCCGTTTATGTTAGGTGACTTAGGTGCAAAATAATGCTACCTTGGCAAATGTTGAAGTACAGTAATTACATCCTTAGAAATTCTCAAAGTTAGTGATATTTTGGCCGTGGCATGGCTCCCGTTCGACGAAAATGTATAAATTAATACAAATTAATACTTCCAATCTTTCACATCACGCTACAAATGTTACTGTGAAGACTACTCGTGATATAAGATTTCTCTAGGATCCTCGCTTGTTGCGGGCCTTTAGAGGTTGGAGATGTACCTCTGGTTTTTGGAAAAGCGAATTGGTCTTAAATTATTGCCCTATAACCAGCAGATGCAGAGTGCAAACAGTGACGAATGGGCGCAAACCCGCCGAAATTTTGGTTCAGAAAGCTTTTTCATGACAAAATCCCATGCAGACTATGCACTGAGTAACTCTCAGTTCCCTAACAAAATTCATATGCTTATTAGACGGCGAACCTTTGCCTGGTAATTCGAAATAGCTTTCAATTTTCATGAAATATGTCTTCTCTTGAAATCAACTGTTTCGCATTCTGGCAATGTGGTGCTCCTCTCTAATCACTACTCCGGACACGAACAATCGGCCTAAAAGCTCACACCAATTAATACTGTAAATACGTCTGAGTAGGTATTGGTAATAAGCACAGCGATTAGGTGTTACTGGGAGCGCGCGCTTAAATTTTGTGTTTCCGAAAGATTTATGACAATTTTGAAAGTTTCAGAACAACTTTTGATAGAAATTGACTAAAGCAGATCCATCACTCAGACGTAAACACCGTCACCACCCCCACATAAACGGATTTTGCGCTCATTTAAAAAAATGTTCGAAAATTTTCAGAAATCGGTTAGGAGCACGTGCCTCCCCCAATACCCCGCATGCCGGCGCCACTGGCTAATACAGCCTATAAAACCTGACGTGTCTCTGGTACAATGCGATTGATATAGTGTCATTGTTGACCCCAAAGCTGAATATTGTACTTATATATGCTTGACATGGACAAGAAAGTATCATGTACTGTAATACTTTTCCTTAGTATCAAAGTTACTATATTTAGATCTGTGCCTTGAAGTTTTACAAACCTGATATGATTTATATCTTACCTAAAAGCTGATATTCTGAAACCCCTCTTTTCTGTATTAATTAGATGATTACAGTAGAGAGAATCAAAGTGAATACTATCTGTTGAGAGAAGGGCGTACATTGGATTTTTCTGGAAGAGGAGGACAAATCGGAGGAAACGAGTTTGGGTGAGTCACCCAACCTCCTTGCAAGAGCGCAAGGCGTCTCAGGGAGGATGGCCCTCCTTAGCAGGTCGTGATGTGAGAAAAGAATCATCCAGATGTTGCCATTTGGTGTTTAATGTTTTGTCTTATGTGTGCAAGTGTAGGAGAGGGCGAGGATCCTGCAGCCATTTGTCTTTACCATTAGTGCAAATCTAAGACATTTCAGATAAAATTTTGTTCGAAGAGGGAGTTCGATGGAGTCGTCCTCAACCCCTGGAACTCCAAACCCCATAGGAGTAGGACCAGTCCTGTGAACGGGGAAAGGGCTCGCATTTCGTCTGTGGCAAATACAGCCTCAATTAGCCTAGTATTCGTAGGCTCTTTTCCTTGCAAAATCTTTCATGCTTACGAACCTGTCTGAATAGACTCTTGTGTTGAACAAGATAGTAATTACCCAATTTAAATGCAAGTGATCTCACAGTTTAACAAACCACACGGACGTTATCGAATTGTTTGATACAATGGAGTCTGATACTCGTAATAACGTCAAATGTGCTTATAAAGTCATAATGAGATGCCAGTTGCAAGGTATCTCAATGTTAGAACTAACTGTACTGCTGGTAAAATCGAATTCCTCAAATGGGTATGTTTTGGATCAGTTGTCGAACTTTTCCAAGCAGCTCCCTGAACTGTTCAGGACACACTCTTTAGATGGAAAGCCACATATTCTGGAATGTCTTCTTCCGCAAGTTTCCTCAAGCTTTCATGGTAGCCTAAAACTTGGCTGGGCCATCAAATTCGACGTTGCCTCTCTTCCTCATCCTCCTTTGCCTACGCAAATTAGGGTTATTTGCATCAGCATTTCGCTGCCTCTGCAAAGGGGCAATCTGCACGTCCGCAATAGCCGACAAGGGGGCCATCGTGGGTTTTTATCCCATGCAAGAGCAGTGATAACATCCATTGTGAATAAACACTTATGCCGGAAAATGTCCTCACTATGCAGTTCATCGGGTTCGCTCAGGTGTCGTCAGTAATTCTCTCAAAGAATCGTATAGTGTGCACCCCTAAGTCGTGAGTCGCAGCACATCGCAGGAAATCGTACGATTCTCCCGCGAATGTTTGCCATTTCCAAGTCGTGAAGAATTCGTTTGAAATCGTAGGAAATCGTGAGAAAAAGTCGTGCAGTGAGCACCTGGCTTAAGGTACGCTCCCATGACCCTACGGAGCCGCACGATTTGCGTGCCCGTACGATTTCTAATATCCTACTGGACCGTACGATGTCTTCTACAGTCCGATCGTACAAGGGTTGCGTTCACAAGGTGTCCGGGCAGTTTACGGGCCTCATTACGGGTCCGTAAAAATTCAGTGTTCAAGCTCACGTAGGTTTACCGCAAGGGCGCCGTGCGAGCATTTGGGCCTGTACGGGCCCTCTCAGAAGTCCGTACGGCGACTGCACGACCCTGGAACTCTTCTTCGGGCCAGGCGCGTAGCCAGGGTCTTCGGCCCGAGGGGGGGGGGAATGAAAATTTTCGTCCCGAAAGTTTCATGACTTTTCAAACTAATTGCAGAGGTGGGTCCCCCCCCCACCGTTTCTTTGGGGTCCAGTTTATCACCCCCGGACAAGTCCGGGAGCTTCGGAATAGAATTGGGGGGGGGGGGGGATGAGAATAAATTATCGACTTGATATTCAAATGGTCTTATCAGTATGCGAACTTATAGTGACGATGATCACAATTTAACTATTTACCATAACTCGATTTGATGAAGCCGGGGTGAACTGTCAGTGGTAAACTCGGTGTAAGATCGAGGAGGAATCATTCTTGAGGGATCAATGCCTTTCTTCAGAGAGACCCTTTTAGACTTTATCATCGTGGAGCGCCACCACCAGTTGGCGCGAAGCGTACAGGGAATATTTTGGCCAAAATGCCTTCCGAAAACTACACTGAGGAAATGATCCTTCCCGGGGTGTTGTACGTTACACCAGTGGCGTGCGCAGAATTTGTGAGGTGGGGTAGACTGTGCATTCCACCGACTGGCACAGAGAAAAGTCCAACTGGCTAGACGCAAACTATTAACAGGGGCGTAGCAAAAAAAAATGTCAAGGAAGTGGGAGGGACGCAGCTCATTGAAAATCTCTCAGCGCTCCGCCTCAACTGATGGTGGCGCGGAGCGCAAGGAAATTTTGGTCCAAAATGCTCCCAGATGGCTGGAAATGGCACTTCCCGGGCCTATTTATCGCATATAAAAAGGGGGAAACACTAGCACTATTGTAAAAAGTAAACATAATAAAATACTAAAAATGAGGTGGGCGACTGCCCTCTTCCTCCAACCCCTGGCTTCACGCTTGCCTAATGACCAGTATAAAGGTAGTCATCTTTATAACTAGATGATTGACCGTTCTTCAGACTGCTATTTTTTTAGTGATTATTGTTATAATAGAGAGACAAAAAATGATTGTTCGCCGTCCCGGGGAGGGGAATTTTTGCTTTTAGAAGCTCGCTGAGATGAAAAATGGTACTATATTTGACACATTCTGAAGCATGTTAAAACACCCATAACGGCCAATTGGGGGAGAGAGAGTGCGCCTGATGCTCGGCCAGTCTCGGTCAGACTGCTTCCGATTTCCCCGACTAGCTGATTTTCCCCCGACTACTTACATCGGTGGGGGCCATGGACCCGGCCCCCATTGCGCACGCTACTACGTTACACTCCAAAATTACTACATATTTTGGGTTTTAAGATGTTAGGAGGATTGCTGCCAAAGTCAGCCACATCAGGAGGTCCCCTGAGAACAAAATAAAATGTAAGTGCATAGAGCTAAGATTTATCACTTTATATCTAGTCAGCTGGGAAAGCAAAATATGGGTGGAGCTTGCCCATGTTATATTCAAATTCATGCTTATAGTTTCTCTTGGCAATTTTTCTTGAACACTCATTAGGGTTCTGACACCAAACCCCAATAAGTGGCCACGCAACTGGATACTTTCCACTCATTGTGTGACTTTGAAAAAAAATCTGCACTGGGACATTTATTTTAAGTATCCCTTTTTGATAGTGATTAAAAATAAAAATCGGGACGGTAGCTACTATCCCTATAGCTCCCACACTGACAGCCTTGCTTTACGTCCATTTTTCTATCCCCTTACGCTGACTGCTCTGCTTCATAGTCTGTCCTTCCGGACTCCCTAGTCGTCTAACGTTCTCTATTCCCTTTCCTAGTTCATCTTTTCCTCTTTCTCATGCACAATCTGCCTCGCTTCATCCCTCGTCCCGTTTCTGCCTTCTTAGCCTTTCTCTTTCTCATTCCCTTTGGTCTTTTCCAGGGTCCCTAGCCCTACCTGTATCAGTACACTCGTCCCGTCGATATTTGAACCAGTGCTCTACCTTATCAAGCCCGTTTCCTTCTCTCCATCCTTTCCTTCCATCGATAATGATTTCCATTGTTATTATTTTATTTCCCTTTTCTCCTGTTATTTTCCCTTTTTTCTCCTTTTCTCCCTTCTTCCCCTTTCCTCTTCCCCTTCCCTTTTCCTTCTCCCTCTTTTTCCCTTTGTTTATTTGTTTTTTTTTTCATTTTTCCGTCGTCCCGATTTTACTTCGATTTTTCGCCCGGGGGCATTCTGCCCCCTGCCCCCCCCCTCTGGCTACGCTACTGCTTCTGGCACCAGGAGGACTCAACTGGTCTACTTGCACGAGTCTCTTCATTAAACTTCCAACAAAAGAACTAGCAAACTTATGCCATTCTCCGCACAACAGGAGAATACAGTGCTGATTGCGTGTCTATATGCTAGTCTGAAGATGGCACCAAGAAAAGGAACGAGAACTTCACCAAGGGAGGTAGCCAAGAAGAGGAACAGAAAATAGAGAGAGAACCACCCCCTACCTTCAGTAGAGAAGGCAGTAAACCTGACCCAAAAGCCATCTTGACTCCGTGTTTAGCCAGCAGCAAGTCACTAATGCACAGAAGGATGCTATTGTGGAATTTTTTTCAAAGCCATCTAAATTTTTACGATAATTCAAGATAGCAAATCGTTGCAAAGGGATATGAGGCATCTTAAATTGACCCCGTCCACATTCATGCAGAGGCAAAACTAGACTTTTAAATATTGCATGTGCCTTGAGAATGCGCCCGTTTCGAATAGCAAATGCGCCTCAAGGGACCCGAAGACACTCGTTAGAGTTAGATGAGTTAGATGAGGTTTTAAGGCTCAGTTTCTAACCAATTGGTTTAAGTCGGGCCCGCCACGGTCTTTTATTCCAGTTGTGGTTCACTGGCTTGTTTTCCCAACTCCAATGCTTATGCTGAGCACCAAGCACAATGGCGGTAGGTTCCATTTTAGTCTTTGGTATGACCCGGCCCAGTGGCGCCGCCAGGCTTTGGTGATG
Organism: Holothuria leucospilota; assembly: GCA_029531755.1. Taxonomy (NCBI): domain Eukaryota; kingdom Metazoa; phylum Echinodermata; class Holothuroidea; order Aspidochirotida; family Holothuriidae; genus Holothuria; species Holothuria leucospilota. The sequence continues at coordinate 90,355 of JAIZAY010000044.1, forward strand.
GGGGAGGGGGCACAACCCATGATGTCGTAATGGCACTTCAGTTAACCTCCCAAGTCTACGCAAAATGCGTTTATTCCGTGTGATCCCTGCTTTCGTATACACAGTGGGGATCCTTCCTTTGTCAGGTGTCACTGCACTGAGGTGCCGTCCTGGGGGAGGGGTCTAAGGGGAGCCCCCTCCTCTTTGAGAAATGTTTGTTTATTTAAAGTTGCTTAGATGCAAAATGGTGCTATCTTTATGATATTTTTGGAGGTGATCACATACCTATATGGTTGGAAAATGTCCATAGTTTAGTGAATTCTAATATTTCCGACTGGCTGGATGTTTTTTCCAACTGAGTGGCGACGCTTAAATATTCCTTTTTTTATGCGCCCTGCGTTTTGAATACAACAGTGAGGATCTTTTCTTTGTCACTATATAAAGGTGCCGTCCCGGGGGAGGGGTTTGAGGGGAGGGGGTGTCCCCTTTGAGAAATTTTTGCTTATTTAAGGTTACTTTTTTAGATGCAAAATGGTGCTATCTTTTGGAATATTTTTGGAGCTGATCATATATAGCTGGAAAATGTCCATAATCTAGTGAATTCTAATTTTTGGTTAGGTGAAAAAGGAGAGCATGTTGTCTACGAGAAGAATACGTTGTAAACAAACCTCCTAAAGACTCCCTTTTGGCTACCTTACCGCCTTCTATTGGCAAAGGTTTTACCCCAAAATATGTGCGTGGAGTCCACAGAAACATTGTTGGACTATAACGAAATTTTTCCTCCCCTTCATTGTGCATTATAAAAGGCATCTAAGGATGGCAGATACCTGTATAGGGCCTTACGGAAGCTCTGGATAAAGTACATAAAATGGAGCAATGACATAATGCTTATTACTTGACATCCAAATGATAATATAGAGTAGAGCACTTTATAACTATCGTATTTTTACTAATTTTGAACGAAAATCCAGATTAACAGCTTCCAGCAATTGGGAACGGGCGGGAGGGAGACTATTTGTGCAGGAAGGTGATATTAGACCTCCCTGATAGGTATAGCAAAAGGGGTGAAGGACTAACAAAGGCGTTTTCAGAATGCTTTTTTGTCGTAAGTGTATTAAAAATCACCATTTATCAAGGGCGTAGCCAGAAATTTGTCAAGGGAGCGAAGCACATAGACAGACTCTCAGCGCTTTGCGCCACCATCGGTTGGCGCAAAGCGCAAAAAAATTTTGGCCCAAAGTGCTTCCCAGATCGCTGGAAATGGCACTTCCCAAACCTATTTTACCGCATATAAATAGGGTAAACAATAGCAATATTGTAAAAAAAAAAAAAATTAAAAAATACCAAAAATATGCTCAAGGCGGCGGCTGCCTCCTTTACCCCCCTTGGCTACGTGCCTGTCATCTGTACCGATAATGGCTTCGCGCAGAGCGCCCGGTAAAGTTTTTCAGGAAAATATACAACGGCAAATACGTAATTTCAACTTTCCAAATCATGCTACAACAACTTTGATTGAAAGATCGCATATTGACGCAAGGCCCCTACAGCTGTTGTGATTATATTTCCATGTATTATTATGTTAATAGTGGTCATGAGATGGAGTGCAAACCGTAAAGCATGCGCGCAAAGCGCGCAAAATTTTTCATTAAATGAGATTTCCATGACAAAACCTGCATTCAGAATCTGCATTGAGACACTTCAATTGCCCAACAAACCTACACGCCACTCAAAAAGCTAGTCTTTTACCTGTTAATTCGTGAACAGCTTTCAACTTTTGCTGCTGTGCTTCTCCGGGAGTTCCTGTCAGAAGGTATTGATAACAAGAACACAGTGGTAAGGTTTGAAGCGCGGAGCGCGCGAAATTAATGATAGTTTGCGAAGGATTTGGGAAAATTCTGATAGTTTGAGAAACATTTATGATGGAAAATGATTAAATGGATCTATCACTCGGTTGAAGCACACCTCACCCTACCCCTACAGAAATCTATAGCTTAATCGCCTTTAGGGATCATTTTAAAATTCCCCCCCCATGCCCTCCCCCGTACCGGCGCCACTGACCCGGCCAGGAGTCGAACCCCAGACCTTCCGGCTGCAAGTCGGATGCTCTAACCACTTGACCATGCAGTCGGCTCGTAGACACTCGCACGGGCACCGTATTACATATATGAGGGTCTTGTGACGGAGCCGACACGGGAGTGTCGTACATCCTACGGGACGACCGTAATACTCATGGGAGCATAGCTTAATGTAGAGATGTACGCAAGGAAACGCCCTAGTCATCATCTTTTATGTAAAGCCTTACTTTACCGTAGTTGGCGAGGCTGAAAATAGCTTAGCATGCGGTGTTCGAGAGCTAAGCGAATAAGGATTTTGTTTGGATGCTATCGGAGTTCAGAAGGTACGACTGTTACATTGACAGATATACTTGGAAAAACTAACTTGCGTGTGCTTAGATGTAAGCTTTACCCTATCGCTCATACGCTGAGAGAAGAAGTGGAAGGGGATGTACAGAAGATGATTGAAATGGGAGTAGTTACGAGAGCTGAACAAAATAGTGATTTTTCATTTCCTTCAGTTACATTGTGAAAGCCAGATTACAGCCTTATTGGTGTGTGTAAGTTTAACCAGGTTACTTTGATATATTCGAAACCTATCCCCGATCAAATAGTGATGTTGCTCCATTTGCTAAAGACATGTACTTTACCAAGAAAGATCTGAGCAAGGTTATTAAGAGGTGCCAATGGACTCTTAAAGCCTGTGTACACTTTCAACCTTTCGAGACACATGTGTCGACACAAGTTGCTACAACACCTTGTTACCGTAAATGTTGAAAGTGTGTACAGGGCAAAAAAGGTTGGTAACATGTGTCGACACATGTTGTCAAATAATTCAAAATCGATTTTCCGGCAACATGTGTCCAAGCTCTGACCAATCAGAAATCGTATTTAAAACAGCAGCTGAGCCACGTGTAGGTAGCGCACCACTAATTCAAGGGGGAATATCCGCTCAGGATGTGTCCCTACGAAATTAACACGCTAATTTTTTTTTTTGGGGGGGGGAGGGGGCAGTTTAGATCATGTTGCTGAAAAGATGTGTTCCAATTGTGATGAGTATCCGGTAGGAAAGAAATTGAAGTACTCATCCTGCAAAAATAGAGGAAATTGAAAACATTTCACTCGCGTGAGCTTTCTCGTAGGCCTATGAAATGAGCCCCGGGCAGGTCACTCAAGTGGGTGATTGTCATGGGGGCTATTTTAAGGGAGGGGGAAATTTGACCGGGTTAATTGCCTAAGGGGAATTGACGAAGGAGGTGGACAATTGTGCAAGGGGATCCTGATACCGGTTTGGAAATATTCCACTTTTCGGCAAGAGTATGTATCAGTGTTCTCCAGTTGGTGTAATAGCGAGGCGGGCCCCAGCTAATTTCAAACTTAGTCTTTTACCCCCTGCTATGAAAAGTATCACCCAACTAAAATCTTCTTTTGAATAATGGTGTTTCTATACAACCAGCCATCTAAAAATCAGGGGTGGTGCCAGAAAACCCTGGGGGCTATGCTTAATCGGGGAAGCCTCCTACCCTCCGTCGATGAAGTTTGTCGTTCTCGTCGAGAAATTGAGGAGGGCCCGACGGGATATATGGAATTTTCCCCAATGTTAACTGTCATCTCGTGGCTCCCATGTCGACTACCCCTCCTCTTCCCCCACCATGCCCTCTCAGTCAAATCCATTGAAAGTCCCCCCTCCGAACCGCCTTTCAGGACCCTCCCTCTCCTTAGTTGCGGACCCAGGTGGCTAGCTCCCTCCCTTCGTAACGGAAACATTCAAAGAGTAAAAATAAGAGGAAAAAACGAAAACGTAAAAAATGTACGTGGTGATGCCAGTGGAGGTGCCACCTGGGGACGGGGCATGTCCCCCGTTTGGGAAGGCTGCCTGTCGGGGAAACGTTCCGACTTTGCCGGGGATCTATTATGAATACTAACATAATTAACAATAAAACATGTAGTTTCCGACATCAGCCAGTCGCCCGAAGATTAATTTCGGTCCAAATTAGGGCAAATTCTTCAATACAAACCCAAATTTTTCTAATTTTCTTGGTTGAAAACTCGAATGTTTTCAAATTTCCCATGGGTAAAAGTTCCAACTTTCTTCAAATTTTTTCCAACACGGGCCCAATTTTCGGCCCGCTTCGAGCGTCCAAATTTCGCCTCAAACATCGTTTCGGCACCCTATCGCCCTCATCGAGGCATCGGGTTACTGCCCCCGTCGGGGAGCTTTGCCCCCTGTCGAGAAAATCCTGGTGCCTCTCCTGGTTGGTGTAGGGGGTAGGTGAGGCGCACGTCGGGGCGGGAAACTGCTGGACCCCTTCGGGGATCGGGGACCTAGTGTACAATTGCCAATATTATTTCAGCTGCTCCCAAAACACATCCTTTTCTTTCTGAATCCCCCATCTTCCTTCCAAAATCCTGCTTTCCCGCTCTTTTTTGACAACATGTTGCTCAAGTGTGTCGCAACATGTGTCTGCGACATGTGTCTAGTGTATACAAGGTCAAAATTTCTGTGTCCAGGTGTGTCAGCAACAAGTGTCGACACATGTGTCCCGAAATGTTGATAGTGTATACGGGGCTTAAGTCAAAAAGTGAGCCACGTTTGCTACCAACAACAGATTGTATAGGTTCGAAGTGATGGCTTTGGGACTTGTAACCGCAGCTGCTACATTTTCCGAGATAATGCGCGACATGTCAAGAGATTTGAGAGGGGTGCAGTTATATATATATATATATATATATATATATATATATATATATATATTTATATATATATAAATATATATAAATATAAATATATATATATATATATATATATAAAGATGAAAAACAGAAGACACCAGACACTCGAAATATTAAAATAATCCGTAAAAGTTTAATAAAACTCGAACAGAGAAAGTGGATTATCAAATCTTCAAGGCAACTTGGTGATAAAACTGGTATAACGTTAAAAAGGTTAAAAGTGTAAAAATGTACAACGTTTCGGAAAGGTATACTTTCCTTGATCACGTACTAGAGCAAACTGATAGAAAAATCGGAAAAGAACGGCTAAGAAGGACAGCTGGAGAAAGTCTACAAGCTACACGTCGCGTCTTTTACATTCAAGCCTACTGGTGCAAAACTATTAAGCCGATAAATCCATTTTAACTCTACTGCTTCCCGGGTTGTCTTACTATTGTTATGGACCTTTTCGACACCTATAAGCTCGAAATTGCTACAGCTTTGAAAATGTTTGCCCAATGGTGTATTCGCTTTTCGAAATTCTTGCCTATGACCACGGTGTCTGATCCTAAGCTCCCCTCCTGTCTCACCCACGTACTGCTTTTTACAATCCAGGCAGTTAACTAAATACACCACGCCTTGAGTACAGCAAGTGATGGAATGGAATATATTGAATTTTTGGCCGGTAGAGAAGCTACGAACCCATTTGGTTTCTTTAAGCGAAGCACAAGTGACACACCGAGCGGAATGTGTCTTGAAACAGGCGCGGATCCAGGGGGGCCTGGGGGGCCCGGCCCCCCCCCCCCCTCGCCACGAAGAAAAAAAACGAAAGGAGAAAAAAAGAAGAAAAAGAAAAAAAAAAGAAAAGGAGAAAGAAAAATTAAGAGCAAAAAATGAATAAAAGTGTCTAAGATCGTATTCAAAGTATATATTTCTGTAGGGGTTGGGTGGAGCTATCGCTGGATTATCTCTTTACATATCTTTCAAAGTGGTTAGCGACGAAAGGAGAGCTACAATGCTCGAAAACAGGTGAATAGCCGAGTAATGGTCCTTGACTTAAGATCTAAATAAGTAAACATCGTGACATATGTAGTATGGGCTCGGCTAGCTGCACTGAAATTTAGTAACAATTTTGTGTTAAAGAGTGAAATTTTTTGTAATCTAGAAGGATTGAGAGGCAAAGTTTTCGCCATACAGACCTTGAAGAATGAATACAGAAGACAAGCTGTCAGGTGACGTGCTATTGTGCACAGTGGCACCAGCTGTTGTAGGCAAAGTAGCGGCGTGCATACCCTATTCGATTTCGAAACTGTCTGAAAAGTTTGAAAATGAACTCAAAATGCTTTTAAGCTACAGACAGTGGTGTCGGCACAGTGGGCAATGGGTGACGTGTGTGTGTCCCCCTCCCCCATCGATTCTTGAAAATTTTAAAATGGTCCCAAAAGTCATTTAAGCTACAGATTTCTGTGGAGGGTGTAGGGTGAGATGTATTTTTGATGACTGGTTTGTTTGTTCTAACCATTTTCTTTCACAAACTGTTCTCAAACTATCACAAGTTTTGGAAATTCTTGACAAATTTCAAATTTTCGCACTCTCCGCTAGCGTCAAGCCTTGTGTCAGAGTTGTCCTTATTATCAATAGCTTTCGGTAACTACTCACGGGGGAACAAAGGAGCAAAAGTGCTTTTTAAGAATTCTCAGTCAGAAGATTCGTTTCTGAATAGCATAGGTTGGTGGGAAAGTGACAGTGTCCGATGCAGCGTTCTGAAATGCAGGTTTTATCATGGACTAATATTTTATCCAAAATTTCGGCGCGCTTCGCGCGCTACGACAGGGTTTACACCCGATTTTATATACCATTGACAATACTATGACACAAGAAATTATTAAAAGGCAACATTTTTCTAAAAAGCACATCTCCTTCTCAGTAGGGCTCTCATCATTATGGGATCTTTGACTAATCTAGTCTAGCACATGATCTGAAAGATTGAAAGTACGTAATTGCCGTTGCTTATTTTCCTAACATCTTACCGCGACGTTCAATAATGACGAAAATCTTTTCTGAAACGAATTTTGCCTGTCCACCATCCCTCTTGCTATACCTAAAAAAAGGTGATATATCATATCTCCTCCCATATGGATGTCGGGTAGTGAGAATCCCGTTGGTCCCTCTTTTGTATACTGTAACTAATTTAGAGCCCCCGGGAGGTTCTATACTATTCTCTGTCAACCCTGGATATCCTTTTAAAATGTAAAGAAAAAATTTTTATTATATTCCAAGAATGTTTCCGTGGACTCCACGCAAGTATAATTGCGTGTACAATTTTCCCATTGGCGTGGATCATGGGGGACGGGGGGCGCGTCCCCCTCACTTTTTGGAAAAGGGGACATCGTCAAAAATCCCCCTCACTTTTTCAAAAATGATGAAACAGACTGCAATTATGCCTAGGAAAACGAAATTTTTAGAAGAAAAATAACCTAAAAATCCTACACTTTTGTTGCACCAAATCGCATCTGAGGGCATTCAGTTCTAGAAAAATTTCCCTTAGACCCCTCCCCCATGCCGAAGATCACAAAACTAATTGCCTCCCCGTGACACAAATTCTGACCACCACCAACTGCTTCTTCCGCGCCACCAGGACGGCGATTCACAAATGTGAAAAAGTCCCCCCCCCCCCCCACACACACACTTTTGGAGATGGATCCACGCCATGATTTTTCCTGGGACTTAAGGAGGTTTGAAGACAATGTGTTATCCGTCTCTTACTCCGGACCCCTTTTTCACCCGAACAAAAGTTAGAATTCACTAAATTGTGGACATTTTCTAAACATACAATCACTTTAGAATGACCCAAAGATACCACCATTTTGCATATAGGCCCCCTAAAATTAACAAAAATTTCTCAAAGGGGAGGGTAAACCCCTTCCTGGGATTGCACTCTCATGTACTAATAAGAAAAGGCTCTCCCACTCTTGTATATAGCGTAAACAAAATCCCACTGCCTAAAAAGGCACCGTTTAGCAGTTATCTGTGGTTCCCCCAATCACCAACTCCCGCCGACACCATCGGCAGATCGGTCATAGATTTCTGAAGGGTATACCCTTCAGAAGTCCATATAGAAGGTGATATATCATCTCTCCTCCCAAATGGATGTCAGGTTGTGAGAGTCCTGTTGGTCCTCCTTTTCAGTGTACAATTAATGCAGAGCTCCCAGGAGGCTCTACACCGAAAATTTTCGGCGCGCTTCGCGCGCAATTGTTTACGCTCACGGAGAGAGGTACGTTTTTATTGAGTGATGGATTTATTTTTTATCACTTTTTACCAAAAATCATTTGAAATCTTTCACGATTTTTGCACAGTCTTCTCAATATTTCTTGATTTTTGCTTGATCTGCGCACTTTTAGCCTTGAAATGCTTCTTTTACTATCAATAAGGTCCCAAACGTATTAGCATTACTCATCGGTGGGGTTCTACCGTAAGCCAATTATTCGTGTGTGTAAACGTGATTTCAGAGTCAGCATTGTAAGGATTTGAAACAACTAATATTCATTTTTTCACCCTCCTCTTCTTATGAGAACTGAAAACTTAGTATAGAACCCACCTTCTAATTGATAGACACACATAAAGGGAATTCACACCGTTAGTCATAGCAGTGGTTTTAAATGTAAACTCAAATTTTCGGCGCGCTTCGCGCGCAATTGTTTCATCTGACGTCCTATACCCGAATACTGTATAACGAAAATAAAACACTCATTATGGCAAAAATCATTTCAAGTTACCTACACGGGCTCATAATGTTGGCGTGTAAGTTTTAAGATAACTTAGATTCTCCGGAACTTCTGCAGGTACATATAGTAACTTATACTGAGCCATACACATCAAATTCCATGCAACATGAAAAGGTATAAAATCTCACTGACATAAGTACTGGAGCCGATTTCTGTGCTCTTAAAATGCAATATTGCGAGAGCTTCCGGGGGCTTCGCCTTCCTACTATATATATATATGTATATATATATATGTATACATATATATATATATATATATATATATATATATGTATACATATATATATATATATATATATATATATATATATATATATATATATATATATATATATATATATATATATATATTGATTTACTCCACAACATAGGAGACGCACATGCAGAATTTTCGGAAGTTCTAAAGCGACTCAAATCAGCAGGTTTAACTGCACTTACATCAAAGTGTTATGTTGGTTACTAGAAAATTTAGTTCTTAGGTCACATCATAAGTCATGGGCAAATAAAGCCAAAACCAGATAAGGTTAACGATATAAAAACGGTAGGTATACGAAACCGAAGGAACAATTAAGGTCTTCCCTGGTTTAGTCGGGTATTATCTTAAGTTTATACAAGAATTCGCGGTGATTGCCCTTCTTTTAACCAATGCAACAAAAGAAAGAACTCCAAATAAAAAAAAGGGGGAGGGGAGTCAAATAAGGGCTTTTCAAATTTTAAACAATAAACTGACGTCAGTATCAATACTACATTTGACCAATTAAGTAACATGGCTTATTTTAAGAAGCGACGCATCAGAGGAAGGGAAGGAGCTCTTTTGTTACAAGACGAAGATGGCGAGCTGTTCCCAGTAGCCTACGCAAGCTAACAAAAAGGTGAGCAAACCACTGCGCGCTTATTCTGTGATAGTAAAGAAGTGCCTGGCATTAGCTTCTGCAAATTTGAAACCCACCTTTATGGGAGAGAGTTTTTGATCAAAACAAATCACCAACCTTTGGCTTGTATTTAACGTAACAACATTGCTAATGGGCGGTTTTTAAGGTGGGCGCTACCCCCGAGCGGACTTTGCTCCTCTCTTCAGCTTCCCAAACCACCGTCCACCAAAGCGAAGAGGACTGAGTTCAATTTCAAACGCAAACTTCATTATCCTAATATGACTTATTCATGTACTTTCTCATTATTCATGCTATCGTTTTTGAGTGAGTCACGGTGTACTCCTGTAGTAGTAAACTGAAAGCCTAGACCAGTGGTTCTCAAACTTTTTGAGGGTGAGAGCCAAATAGAGAGGCTGAGGTCGAGAGCCGCAGGGGAGGATCTCCGGCTAAGAGAGAGTACAATAATCGGGAAGAGCGAAATCCATACTTTAGAGGTCCCGAAGCTCTATCTACGGCAAACGGCAGAGGTATGAATTTTTCAGAGGAAACTGTTTCTTAAGATAGTAATTCACTTTTACAGCTTCAAACAGAAGCAACCAAGCGCTCCAGATTAAAGAAAATTGCACTCTTAACCACAAATTTGCCTGTGCAATTGGAATTGCGCCAGTCTTTGCTCGGCATGGAGGCCAAGCACCTCGACGCAGCGGCCAGTAACCAGTAGCCCCGGCAAGATCGACAGGTTGCTAAACTTGGCAAATGCGAAAATTGGCATGCAAAGCGCGCTGAAAATTTTGGTGTCTGTTGAAGCAACTTTGAGAAATTGCGGTTTTTATTGAGCAATCTGCCCTACTCGAGGGCAAAATAAAAAACTTCGTCGCAGCGGCTGGTCGTCGTTGGAGGGTTACATACTTTATCGTACCCATTAAGACTCCCCGACGAAATGGAGTTTCCCAGACTATAAGGGCCATGGTCCTTTGCTCCCCACCTGGCGCCACCCCTTTGTACAGTTCTGCATCATGCGTGAGTCACCAGTATGGTCATTTTGATGTTTATCATGCGTTGTTTTCCAAACTAAATATGTTGCGGACGAAAAGTTTACTCTGAAACGAATGAAGCCACACCAGTTCTGTGCTTAACTGTAAGCTGATTGACTGATTCTATTTCATTTGTGGAAAAAGCGCGCTTATATAAATTTCGAAACATATTGTTAGGGAATGCCACTCTGATTACATTTGATTTAGTTTTTTCGAGAAGAGGAAGATAACTTGCAAAAATTTTAATTTCAGTTACCAACAAACACACGTTAATCACCACGATACATACAGTCACCTCACTTCGCAAATTAAATTTCCGAGATACAACTTTGCTACAAGCTTTGTTACTACAAATACAACTACTCCCCAATGCACAACTGCATAACTATACTCCGCCGTGTACATAGCATGATTGCCAACAACACGGCACACGAAATAAGTGTTGGCTGGATATGACTAATCAAGGAACGTTGCCGCAGATCATACTTGTCATGGATTATTCGCCCCCTTTCCTACTGTGCTACACTTTTTCTTGGCGACTATGATTTTCTCAAAACTCAAAAACAATTCATGGGTCGCACCGACAGGGCACGGGGGCCGCGTTTAAGAACCAGTGGCCTAGACTGAAACCTGAGAAGTCCTGTCATTACTGTGTTGCATAACAATCTGTGCAGTGGGTACAACCACGTAATGATAGCACTTCTGTAGGTTGCATAGGCTACTGCATAGTATAAAAGGGACCAGATGTTGCCTTCTAATGAATATTCACTAACATTCAACCAGTCTTGAAGTCACATTTTTCTATGAATATCCAAAGGAATTTATTCTGTGTCACCCAGTTGGGACAATTTTTTCTGTTTTGTTTTCTCAATTCATGCTTCGAAGCATGAAAAACTGCAGAATGATGCAGTACGGGATTATGTTAATTTATGTTAGTATCCTAGGTTAGGTTAGCAACACAGAACTAAATGCTACATAGCATGAAAAACTGTACTCTCGAAGCATGCTTCGAAGCATAACAGGTTTTTACCAACTGGCTGTCGGTGTTCACTTTGGCCAGGCGCGGATCCAGAAATTTCGAGGGGGGGGGGGCCCAAGATGGAAAACCTCATGTGCACCGAAGGTGCACGACGAGCGCGAAGCGCGAGTCCCAACGCGTGGGGTCCAGGGGCCCGCGTTAGGGCCCCTGGCGGGGTCCAGGGGCGGAGGCCCGGTGGGGGTCCAGGGGGCGAAGCCCCCGGAAGCTCTCGCAATATTGCATTTTAAGAGCACAGAAATCGGCTCCAGTACTTATGTCAGTGAGATTTTATACCTTTTCATGTTGCATGGAATTTGATGTGTATGGCTCAGTATAAGTTACTATATGTACCTGCAGAAGTTCCGGAGAATCTAAGTTATCTTAAAACTTACACGCCAACATTATGAGCCCGTGTAGGTAACTTGAAATGATTTTTGCCATAATGAGTGTTTTATTTTCGTTATACAGTATTCGGGTATAGGACGTCAGATGAAACAATTGCGCGCGAAGCGCGCCGAAAATTTGAGTTTACATTTAAAACCACTGCTATGACTAACGGTGTGAATTCCCTTTATGTGTGTCTATCAATTAGAAGGTGGGTTCTATACTAAGTTTTCAGTTCTCATAAGAAGAGGAGGGTGAAAAAATGAATATTAGTTGTTTCAAATCCTTACAATGCTGACTCTGAAATCACGTTTACACACACGAATAATTGGCTTACGGTAGAACCCCACCGATGAGTAATGCTAATACGATTGGGACCTTATTGATAGTAAAAGAAGCATTTCAAGGCTAAAAGTGCGCAGATCAAGCAAAAATCAAGAAATATTGAGAAGACTGTGCAAAAATCGTGAAAGATTTCAAATGATTTTTGGTAAAAAGTGATAAAAATAAATCCATCACTCAATAAAAACGTACCTCTCTCCGAGAGCGTAAACAATTGCGCGCGAAGCGCGCCGAAAATTTTCGGTGTAGAGCCTCCTGGGAGCTCTGCATTAATTGTACACTGAAAAGGAGGACCAACAGGACTCTCACAACCTGACATCCATTTGGGAGGAGAGATGATATATCACCTTCTATATGGACTTCTGAAGGGTATACCCTTCAGAAATCTATGACCGATCTGCCGATGGTGTCGGCGGGAGTTGGTGATTGGGGGAACCACAGATAACTGCTAAACGGTGCCTTTTTAGGCAGTGGGATTTTGTTTACGCTATATACAAGAGTGGGAGAGCCTTTTCTTATTAGTACATGAGAGTGCAATCCCAGGAAGGGGTTTACCCTCCCCTTTGAGAAATTTTTGTTAATTTTAGGGGGCCTATATGCAAAATGGTGGTATCTTTGGGTCATTCTAAAGTGATTGTATGTTTAGAAAATGTCCACAATTTAGTGAATTCTAACTTTTGTTCGGGTGAAAAAGGGGAGTAAGAGACGGATAACACATTGTCTTCAAACCTCCTTAAGTCCCAGGAAAAATCATGGCGTGGATCCATCTCCAAAAGTGTGTGTGTGGGGGGGGGGGGGGGCCTTTTTCACATTTGTGAATCGCCGTCCTGGTGGCGCGGAAGAAGCAGTTGGTGGTGGTCAGAATTTGTGTCACGCGGACGCACTTAGTTTTGTGATCTTCGGCATGGGGGAGGGGTCTAAGGGAAATTTTTCTAGAACTGAATGCCCTCAGATGCGATTTGGTGCAACAAAAGTGTAGGATTTTTAGGTTATTTTTCTTCTAAAAATTTCGTTTTCCTAGGCATAATTGCAGTCTGTTTCATCATTTTTGAAAAAGTGAGGGGGATTTTTGACGATGTCCCCTTTTCCAAAAAGTGAGGGGGACGCGCCCCCCGTCCCCCATGATCCACGCCAATGGGAAAATTGTACACGCAATTATACTTGCGTGGAGTCCACGGAAACATTCTTGGAATATAATAAAAATTTTTTCTTTACATTTTAAAAGGATATCCAGGGTTGACAGAGAATAGTATAGAACCTCCCGGGGGCTCTAAATTAGTTACAGTATACAAAAGAGGGACCAACGGGATTCTCACTACCCGACATCCATATGGGAGGAGATATGATATATCACCTTTTTTTAGGTATAGCAAGAGGGATGGTGGACAGGCAAAATTCGTTTCAGAAAAGATTTTCGTCATTATTGAACGTCGCGGTAAGATGTTTGGAAAATAAGCAACGGCAATTACGTACTTTCAATCTTTCAGATCATGTGCTAGACTAGATTAGTCAAAGATCCCATAATGATGAGAGCCCTACTGAGAAGGAGATGTGCTTTTTAGAAAAATGTTGCCTTTTAATAATTTCTTGCGTCATAGTATTGTCAATGGTATATAAAATCGGGTGTAAACCCTGTCGTATGCGCGCGAAGCGCGCCGAAATTTTGGATAAAATATTAGTCCATGATAAAACCTGCATTTCAGAACGCTGCATCGGACACTGTCACTTTCCCACCAACCTATGCTATTCAGAAACGAATCTTCTGACTGAGAATTCTTAAAAAGCACTTTTGCTCCTTTGTTCCCCCGTGAGTAGTTACCGAAAGCTATTGATAATAAGGACAACTCTGACACAAGGCTTGACGCTAGCGGAGAGTGCGAAAATTTGAAATTTGTCAAGAATTTCCAAAACTTGTGATAGTTTGAGAACAGTTTGTGAAAGAAAATGGTTAGAACAAACAAACCAGTCATCAAAAATACATCTCACCCTACACCCTCCACAGAAATCTGTAGCTTAAATGACTTTTGGGACCATTTTAAAATTTTCAAGAATCGATGGGGGAGGGGGACACACACACGTCACCCATTGCCCACTGTGCCGACACCACTGTCTGTAGCTTAAAAGCATTTTGAGTTCATTTTCAAACTTTTCAGACAGTTTCGAAATCGAATAGGGTCTGCACGCGCTACTTTGCCTACAACAGCTGGTGCCACTGTGCACAATAGCACGTCACCTGACAGCTTGTCTTCTGTATTCATTCTTCAAGGTCTGTATGGCGAAAACTTTGCCTCTCAATCCTTCTAGATTACAAAAAATTTCACTCTTTAACACAAAATTGTTACTAAATTTCAGTGCAGCTAGCCGAGCCCATACTACATATGTCACGATGTTTACTTATTTAGATCTTAAGTCAAGGACCATTACTCGGCTATTCACCTGTTTTCGAGCATTGTAGCTCTCCTTTCGTCGCTAACCACTTTGAAAGATATGTAAAGAGATAATCCAGCGATAGCTCCACCCAACCCCTACAGAAATATATACTTTGAATACGATCTTAGACACTTTTATTCATTTTTTGCTCTTAATTTTTCTTTCTCCTTTTCTTTTTTTTTTTCTTTTTCTTCTTTTTTTCTCCTTTCGTTTTTTTTTTTTTCGTGGGGTGGGGGGGGGGGGGCCCGGCCCCCCAGGCCCCCCCCTGGATCCGCGCCTGACTTTGGCAGGTGTTAGGGATGTAACTGATCGAACAAGGAATGCGCCGTACAGCCCTCTACGTAGCAAGGTGGGCGCTGGCATTGCATCCGTTTAAATATCGTATAGAAGTGATGAAAAGAAGAGATAATATAGAGGCTGATTACATCAGTAGGGTGTAAACTAAGGGCAACAGTAGTACACGACAAACATGTAAAATAGTACAGTGGAAGTGTAGTTTCTGTAAACGGTAAAAAATAGGGGAGTAGCAATCAAAGCTAAAAAAAGCTTTTTTTTCTTAAAGTAGGAGGTAATTGTGACGGTTAAGTTTCTATGAGTACCGCAATTTCGGCGACCAAGTATCTCGCTGATGGTGTAATCTGATTATTGGCTGGATGCGGCTCGACCTTATGTATGCAAAGACTGTGTGTTACGTAACGGGACGATTTTGGCAGCGGCGTAGATTTGCATTAGAACAGGTAGAATATTTGAGGCGTACGTTCCAGGGATACGCTGCTTTTCGCTGGGTGTGGACTGTCTGTTCACTTCCGCCCAGGTCTTTGACAAGGAAACACCTCTGTCAGAAGGTCTTGTAGGGGTTATAAAGGCTAGATAACCTAGGCTACTGAGTTTAGGTTCTCTTTGCAACCAAATTTACCTCGGTCGAAAGGTGCTACGATGTTATGGTGAGAGAGAGAGTATGGAGTCCTTCCGGCCGGGCAATGTTGTACCTGAGATGGGAACGATTATTGACGGGATTCCCACGCCTGCGTTCCATCCACGGGACTTGGGAGACTGCAGAGCTGGATACCAGACCACGTGAAAAGAAGGAGCATGCATGCTCAAATTTTTTTTATATAATATTGCGTTTATATGTATTGTGGTCCAGCCTAACACAGTTTTTGACCCCACATAAATTGGGGAAAGGAAAATTAAAGGAGGAGGTCGACATTTTGTTCTTAGTGCATATACTGTTGTGTCGTTGCCAACAGAGAGTTTCGTTTCGTGTGGGCATTGCAAAAAATGAATGCCAATTACTTTGACGTCAAATAAAGCCAATCAGTTTCTGTTTGAAAGTTAGAACTTGTTCTGAATTATATAGCCTACGTTAATATACATATTCTTTGAATAACAAAATTTCTACTTTGTTATATTCTGTTCTCGTCTCGAAATCGAGAAGTGTTAGCAGCCTGGGTTTTATTTTGAGAACCCGCTTGTCAAAGAACTGTATACGAAGGACACTTGCAAAGATTGAGATATGAGAAAAGTTGCACAATTTCCAAATAGTTTAAAGATCCTTTATGTTCAAATGACACATCACATCATGTTCACGAATTATAGAAAAAATTGAATGGATTAAATTTAGACTGCAAGAGGAATAAAATTTTGTCCTTGAGCATCAGCGTGAAACAAATACCAAATTAAAAGACCACTCACAGAAATACAAGCGGACAGTTTACTCCACTCTAGAGGCTCAACAAGTATTATAACCCTCCAGACCCTACAGGTTTCAAAAGAAAATATTCAAAAACGCAATATAATTAGCTTTCTCACATGCAGTGTATGTAGCTAATTTACCTTACAACTCGTAAATGATGGACTTTGATATTGTACAAGTAAATGCAATACAAGGTATACTATCAAAATAGCTAGCACTCCTAGCCTCTTCCTAAAGTGGCCTTAAATTGGATTAATATTGTAAGTCTTGAATGCCTCACAGTATCACTGCACATACTAGTACAGATCCAAACCACTAATGGCACCCAGTGTTAATCAATACTTGGGTGTATTAGATTTGTAGAGCTATTTTAAATCAAGTGTCAATATTTCGTTACTACAATTTTTAATTCTGGCAGCATAAATCATTGGTGTGTTCTCGGTATGTTACAGGTATTTACCAAACCATAACCGAAAATGTTCGTAAGATAAATAGTTCATAGCAGGGGAGGTTTGGAAGATTACGCTGACGTCTCAAAATATTTGGGGACTCTGAATTTCTCAGCTTTAAGCTTTCCAAATCAATGTCCATCGCACCTGTAGAAATATACTAAAATATTAATCAGACATGTCAAAATCTTAGACTACACCTCTGAGGGCAAGAAGACTCCAAACCATCATTGAACGTAGGAAATCATAACCCAAAATGTATAGTTTTTGCCCAATAAATGGCAATACATCGATTTCTTTTCAAGATGAGAATTTTTAAAGACCATTCTTGATCAAAACTGAAGAAGAGTATTCATGTGAGATTTGCTTTGAGGATGAAAGAGACATTCATGTCAAGAGAATTGTATAACCTTAGTTTACATAATGTCAAGGTAACAATATATTCGTATTGTTTTGAAGTTGCCGTAGTTGTCAGCAATATTTTAACGGCAGCTAGACGGTTTGTGTTTTAAACACAAGCAGAAATTTGCAAATTCACAAAAAGGTAAGTTCAGCAGAAAATACACCGGGAATGCTTACCATGGGAAACGCTTCCCATGGGAAACGTTCCTCATGGGAAGTACTCCCGTTGGCCGAAATCTTAGAAAAATTTCCCTCGGAATTTTTATGGCGAATTCCATGTATTTTTGTAAGGGGGAAGCCTTAAGTGAAAAATAGGTTTTTCGATCTCTTGAAATTTTAGAGCTTTAAGTTAACGTTCTTTTTTCAAAGAACTGTCAGGCCTATACCGAAAAAGTCTGTTGATGACTCTCCCTTACTTTCTTGACCTGCAATTTGAAAGTCTGAGTACAGCTCTTGATGTGTTCGTGATGATAAGTATCCGACTGTAAGCAAACTTTATACACCAAAGTTTTCGTGAATGATTATTAAAAATAATAATTCTTTGTAAGTACTTTAATGGTGCCATTTAATTTAAAGTTTGAAGTTATAAAAGGTTTTTTTAGGGTTGTGGCTGAACTCCCTCGGGGAATGCTTCCCATGGAAAATTCTTCTTACAAGGGATTTCCCCATGGAAAATATTTCCCATGAGGATTTGTCATGTGAGGACCTTTTCTCATAAAATATCATATCTTTGAGTATCCTTGAGTATGAATCTAGGTAAATTATGGAAAAATGTATTTATCCATAATAAACACTCTGTCATGGTAGTAAAGCTGGAGGTATAAACTGCCTGTACTTATCAGTTTGAAAACCTTTTATGGATTCCAGTACTGCATGTAGCTAGTAGCTGGAAGAGTATATATTACCATGTGCTCCTTTGTCCTTCTAAAACCATTTTCAACAACCTATTTACATACAAGCATAGTCTAGGGTGTACTGAATGTCACCATATATAGCTCCTCATCCAATCTGCAAGTCCAACAAAAAGTTCCATATGCATGTCTCACATACAAAGATCTCTCCATATATACTCAGGCAGATAGATTTCATTACCATTCAAACAAGAATCACAAAGATATGCATGTTAATTCAGTTAAGTAGTATATAGATTTCACAAAAATAGTCTGTGCAAGTTGTAAGTACTGAAAAAAGGCCACCACATGTGTCTTCTTCAGTTCCTTGCAGAGTACTATAACTGTTTAAGCAGATTCCTGGCACTCTCTTCAAGTGTTTGATATTAAATGCCACAACATACCCCATGGAAGTATTACCGCATACTTTCACTACTGCCCAACTTCATTCCTGGCTGTGTTCTTCCAACTGCTGTATTTCTATAAGTTTCAACTGTTATACTTATACCAGGGAGTTGTTATCCGAATGGAGGTAGCACGAGAAGCTTAACTTATGCTAATGCTTTAAGACCTATTTAAGTGTTAAAAGATTACCAACTTTTAGCTGGTGATAAAGCTTATAAGGACTTATGCTCTTTATTTAACTCTTTCAACTTCTCTTTCTTTACCTTGCCACATCATTCACCTCTAGTAATACTTTAACAAGGGGCTTATATTCAATAATGATTTGATGTGTAGGTTTGTATACCGGCAGCATAGTAAAGGCAAGGATTTTAAACTAAAAATGCTGTTTAATTTAACAGAACTAAATCAATGTAAATGCCCCTACTCCATCTAAAGAGACCATATGCAAATGAGCTAAAGATGCAGAAGCCTAATTCTTTAACTGCATTCTGAAAAGTTTCCTCAAGTTTCCTAAAATAACCGGACATAAATCTATGGTCACAATTTTACATAAAAGCAAGCTGATGTGGTCTCATTTGCGACACCAAGCGACACCAGAGGGCAAATGTATTCATTTTCAGGCGATTGGCAATGCTATGGCAATGGGTAAAATCGCTATAGTTCTACTCCCGATTTCGCAGACGACAGACCTCTTTGTGTTAACTTTTTAATCCAGCTTAGTGCTTATAGAAATCTTAAGAGCAAGATAATCGAATGATTACTAAATGACCTTGAATGCGCAAACCTCACTTCAAAGAACGTTTTGGCGAACTACCTCCATTCGGATAACAACTCCCTGCTTGTACAGCCTTAACAGTACAGCACTGTCCAGTGCAAGCAAACTTTATAACTGCTATACACTCTGTCTTCGTTACAGCTGTGCATGTGTCTACCCCAAACAATAGTGCAGTTTGTACTTGAAAAGCCCTCTTTAATCTGCTCACAGCTCATCAACTAATAACAATGGCCTCTGCCCTAAAGTGGGACATGCACTATATACAACAGTATACACACTGTACAATATAGCAGTAGTTTTATAGGTGCCTTATAGGCAAATTGATGTTTACAATACGTTGCTGGTTAAAGTTTATATTGCATCAATGAGTTAAAACTACTCTATGGACTATACAGATATAAATCAGTTGTCACAGCAATAATTATCAACCTATCACAGTACTATAGAGGGGTATAGCATTCAATTAGCTAATTCAGTGTACAAAACACATGAAAGGGACACGCCAATGTATAGTGTAAGTGATGAATTGTTGAAATAAACCCGTTATCACTCGATCATAATGCTGTGGGGCGTACAATTCTACATGGGTAGAAGCTGTATCCCATTATAACCATTTACAACAATTAATGGATGATTAGCATACAGGCAGTCATCATGGGGAAGGACGGGCACTTACCAAGGAGTAATTGACTTACCTCAGCTCACAAAATGCATTCAGTAAACATATTAGAGATCCAAGACATAATTTAAAAAGGAAGAGAGGAAGTTAAACTGAGGGAGTCAACTATCTGCATTATCTCACCAATTTGAGATTCAAAGTTGAGGTATAGTCAGGTCTTGTAGTGTTATGGCAGTCAGTGTTCGCATTACTAAGCCCATGTGAAAGGCATTAAACACATGCAAAGCATACAGGGTGCAATATGGTACAGCTATACATGGCTCAGGTATGGTGAAATTATAAATGCCATGAAAAAAATTGCAAGGGAAATTGACACACTCCTTGCAAAAGTGACATTCCCTATGAAAAAATGACAATTCCCGTGGGACTTATTACTTCCCGATGAAATGATACTACTTCTCACCAGAAATTACATTTCCCATGAGAAATGAATCAATCTCTATGGGGATTTGTGAGGTTCTGGAGAAAACTTTCCATTTCCCTTGGAAAATTTCCATTTTTCTCGGAAAGTTCATGGGAAATGGTGCATTTCCCATGGTAATTTTCACACTTCCCTTAGGGAATGCATGGTTCTTATGGAGTTCCCATAGGAATCCTTGAATCCCCATTGCCATTCTGATCCTTGTTCAAGATATTAGCCACATTTTAGACCATACTGATACGTGTAATATAGAAGCCCTATGTCAAAGCAATTTGATTTAGAGGATGTGCCACACGATCAGGGCTCAAAAAATATTATTCCAGGAAGTCGATGGCAGGCAACACCACTCGGGCAAATTCATTGTTCAATATCGTAGCCCATGAGGTGAGTAACTCTGCAATGCCTTCTTCAGAAATGGTTTCAAAGCTTCCAGATCAACTCCAAAAGCAACTGAGTACCAACTAGTCTCGTTCTTGGACAGCTTGGTATGGACATTGGTCTCGCAAATGGAAGATGTGACACTTTAAAACTTAGTGAAAAATATTTATAACTATTCCAAGTTTTGAACCCGTTACTGGTATTGAGGTTCAATCTGCTGTTGTGAAGTCTTCTAACAACTGTTGCGCGCTTGATTTGATTCCTGCTTGGCTTCTTGACGAGTCAATGTTTTTCGTTGCACCCCGATATATTCAATACGACCAATAATGGAGGTGATGTGCCCTCCATTTTTTAGGAAGCACATATCAAGCCAATTTTGTAGAAACCTGGCATTCATCCTAAACTTTAAAAAAAAACTTCTTTAACAACACCTACAGAGCAAGCCCTTCAGGAACGTCAATAGTCAGCTTACAAAAAATTCCATTCAACCGACACTGCACTCTTTAAGATAAAGAATAACATCATGGAATCAATGGACAAAGGGTTTCTTTCTGTCCTAGTGTTGTAAGATTCATCTGTTGCTTTCGTCACCATCAACCATAAAGTCATGCTATCTCAAGCACAACTTCTGGATTAAGGACATTGCATTGAAGTGGTTTGATTGATATTTGCCCAACATGGTTCCGCAGGAATTCGTTCTTGGCCCATAGATATATGTCATGTACTGAACCTAAGGGAGACATCATACACGGTCAAAATTTGTATACCACTTTTAGGTGGATGACTTACAAATTGATGCTTCCTTCATTCCTCGTTAATGTTTCTCTGTTAGTAGATCGGATTAAGAAAATATCTGATGTTGTCTTTCCGATATCGAATCAAAGATTACAAGCTGTAAACTTTAACTTTCTTTAAGAAAGGAAGGAAGGAAGGCAGGAAGGAAGGCAGGAAGGAAGGCAGGCAGGCAGGCAGGCAGGAAGGAAGAATGAAAGAATGAAAGAATAGAAAGGGAAAGAAGGACAGACAGACAGACTAGCAAAAACAGTCAATCTGCCCTCAGAATGATTCATGCATTACTCAGAATTCTCAATCATTACTAAGAACAGCGACAGATTCAGAGGCCGTACGTTGCTGCGGGGATGTGGATAATCACCTTCCAGTCCGCTCAGGTTTAAGGCCATTTGTGGTCAGTTTCTGACAAAACCAACCTGTCTGTCAAGATCACTGCCCCTTTACTTTTTCCGAAGCCTTTCAACAGCCAGTCCACCCTTACATCATAATAACTGTATTGAAGTATTTTTTTAGAATAGAGCGACTGGACTCGACACTGGGGTTCCAGAGATTGATTAAAAAGTCTGGCAACCAACCATTCGTAATTTTTACACATTGCAGACCACTTAAAATTTTCAAACCGTTTTACGTAGGACTTACTGCACCTACCAATGTTTGCTACAAGTACAAATAACGTATGGTTTACATAAAACGAAATCAATCCGGCACCGAAAAGCATCGTTGTCAGAAAGTAACGTTAATTTAGGTAAAAAAAATACTGAAAAAGCACACCAGACACCTAGACACTTACGTGAATCCAAACAGCTTTGAAACAATCATTCAAACCCGTTCAATGTGCATGCGTTGGAATAACAATGTCTCACTCTTTTGACTTGAGACTGGCTTTTTCACCTGTGCGAGTGAACAATGACTTTGTTGCCAGATAAAAACCATTGTGCTTGCTGCTACTTGCATACTTAATGGAGTTCTCTCAAATTTTTAAATCTTAGCATTGAAAAAAATTGAGTATGTTACATAAAACGATGAGTTTTAATTATTCTGAATTTTTATGAAGCTGAGAAAAAACTTTTATGTTTAAAATAAACTACCAAAGGACCTAATTACAGGCAGAGCCGATATCCGAGTTGAACCTCGACCTAGTGCCTTTTCTGTGGAAGCAAACGCGTACAGAAGGATTAGCCGGATGTTTATTGATGATGATGATGATGATGATGATGACGATGATGATGATGATGATGCTGATGGTGATGGTGATGGTGATGGTGATGGTGATGGTGATGATGATGATGATGATGAATGATGATGATGATGATGATGACGATGACGATGACGATGACGATGACGATGACGATGACGATGGTGGTGATGGTGATGGTGATGGTGATGATGGTGGTGGTGGTGGTGATGGTGATGGTGATGATGGTGGTGGTGGTGGTGATGGTGATGGTCGTGGTGGTGGTGATGGTGATGGTGATGGTGATGGTGATTGTGATGGTGATTTTGATGATGATGATGATGATGATGATGATGATGATGATGATGATGATGATGATGATGATGATGATGATGATGATGATGATGATGATGATGATGATGATGATGATGATGATGATGATGATGATGATGATGATGATGATGATGATGATGATGATGATGATGATGATGATGATGATGATGATGATTAATTATGCCCACACATCCGCATGGTGCATGCAGGGCCCAAAAAAGATACAAAACAAAACACACAAAAAACAAAACAAAACAAAAAAATAATGAATTCCTAAGAAAAAGCAATGTTCATCAACTGAATTTTAAGCCTAGATTTAAAAGTCGGTAAAGTTGAACTGAAACCTATGTTCCAATAAGAATTTAGTGAATTGCAAGGGGCTAATGAGTACATGATACTGAATTTGAATACTATGATGACATAGAAAGGAGAAGACAGATCATGCATTGGCTGTGTAGGTCCCCGGGCAAGACACTCAACTCAAGAGATAACACAATCGGATATATTGAGAGGCGTGCGTATGAGTGTATCCTATGAAGCGAAATGAAAGCAACATAACGCTGAGAACATCCTAGGCCAAAATATTTTTCAAAGGAATAGGCTAAAAACACAAGCATGCAAGAAAGAAAATGAGGATTTGTATGATTTATCGTACAATAAATTACTATGATACTACTTACACTTTGATATGTTGTTCCCGCACCTCCCGCCCACGTATCGATACGCGTCAGTTGATTTTCAGATTTTGTTATGGAATAAGAGCAGTGTAGATCAGCTCTTCCGATTTGTTCTCCGAAATCGAAAAACGTCGGGTTTCGGGATGTTCAATTAAAATCATTATCTTTCACTTCCAGTGTCCCATTTAAAACGTTGTGAAGCTTCATTTCAGTTTCCTCAATCTTTCCAGTTTCAGAATTTCCGGAAAGTAAACAAATGGAGTCATCCTCGTGAAGGCATTAAAGACAATTTAAAGACATTTGAGATCATATTATTTGTGTTAAGCTGCTGGCTGTAAAATAGCGTATGTTGCCTTGGGGTTTGCAAGTTCTGAATTTGTAACAATTTTTCAGAGTTCAACTAAAAGCCGCATACCCTCCAAGCAAAAGAGCAATCCACGGAGTTGCATCATTTCATCGCTAACACATGCTATTCAATGAGATAACAGTAGGACATTTCGAATCACTAATGAACCTTATACATATTGCGAAAAGATTTCTTCACCTTTGATATCAGAAGCTTTACTATTGGGGGTCGGGTAAACACAATTTCCTACTGTAGGACACCTCTTCTCTAAGTTTAAGAAAATCGGTCTGGCTAACTAAGTAGGACTTCCATGTAGGAATTCTGGACATAAAATGTACACGTACACGTATGATCGGGTACTGTGGTAGTACTTGCCTTTTCCATTATACATGTGAAGTTTCATGTCAGTGCGATGAATCATCTTAAGATTATATTCAAAACCGATTTCACACAATTTGACTTTTCAACTCTGAAATGTAGCCTTCGACCTTTACTTGGGGGGGGGGGGGGGTTGTGCAAAGCACAATATCCCACCATGGGTGACTTTCCACCAAGTATAAGGAATCGATCAAGCTGTCTAGTAGCAGTTATTGAAACAAAAACCGTACATCTGACCTTCTGTCAAGTGACCTTTGACAACGGTTGCCTTGAAAATCGCATATTTTGGTAAGAGTTATCGTCCCGTTATGGCAGTCAAGTTTCATTTAAAAAGAAATGCTTCATAATGGAATTTTAGCCAAAAAATGATTTCTTGAACAATTTGACCTTCCACCTTTACTTCCAGGGTCGGCGAGACAAAATGTACTACCCAGGGGGTACCTTCCATACAAATTTTGAGAAGAATGCGCCCAACCCACTAGGAGTACGTAGTACCTGACAAATTTTCGCATAAAGGTATACCTTTCCCTCCATTATGTGAACTTTGACCACAGTTGTCATGGCAACCACACTGTTTGGTGGTACTGGGACCTTTATCATGTGTGTCGGGTTTCACGTCAGTGGAAGGTTTTTCTTAGAAATACTGCAAAAAAATTGATTTTCACAAAACTTTTTCTTGGAACCCTGATCTTTGACCTATACTTCCTGTCGTACGGCAGGCACAAGGGTTCTGCCATGGAAGTACTACCGAGGTAGTACTTCCATGGTTCTACGTAGGGTACCTTCCCATTAACTTTGAAGAAAATCGGCTCGGTCTTTTTATGAGACATTAACGAAGTAAAATAGAACACAAACGCACCCCATGCACAAGAACACAGTTTGACAACTCCCTCAGTCATGGACGTCCGGTCACGTAGGGTACCTCACCTTGGGTTTGACCCTGAAAGTAGTAATGTGGGAACATTCATCGTTTCCAAAGCAACGGTTGCTACTTCAGCTGGCATTATCGTATATAGCTCGACAAGATTACTGCCCCTATCCCCATGATTCTTACACTTCAAAATAGACAAAAGGTAGATCCATCAAATGAAACCAAGTTTATTTGGGTATACATGGAGATGCATTTCCTAACATTGCTCAAAAAGTTGTTTACATTCAAATTTGGAAAAAGGTTTAAAAAATGCCTCAATCATTTAAAAAATCTGAAGGAAACTAAAAAGGAAACTTAAAAATATTCCTCATTTATTTCAAACAAAAAATTCTAAAAGAAACCAGTACTCTCCTTGTCCACTTTTTTACATGTTGAAAATAATGAGTCTATGACTGAATCAGTTTATGTAGAATTGCACAAAATATTTTTTGCCTATGCCCCATTTTAAGCAAAATTAAGCCAAAAAATTATCAACTTTCAAACAATCGTACTTCGTAGATCCTCCATACAACAGCTTTCGAGCCCTTTTTCACACAAAACGGGCACCCTCTGTAGACTTTATGGGTGAAATTTTCAATTTTTTGCTGTGCTAGTTTGATCATGCTGGTTATTACCCCTCTAGAACTGCGTGGCTGGCTCACATTGTTACAGCACGTATTTATTTACGTATATAGGCCCTATTGGGTACTATATGTGTATAAAGGTTAGGTTAGATGAGGTTTAACGTCCCAGTGTGCAACCAATTGGTTCAAGTCGAGACGACCACGGCCTTTTTTCCAGTTGTGGCTCACTGGCTTGTTTTCCCTACTCCATTGTTGTTTGCTGAGACTTGACAATAGGTGACCTCTCGTCTATCCGTGTCCGTCGGTACTTTTAAAAAGTGTGGAGTGTGCTGAATGTTTTTCTAGGGGGGGGGGGGGTCTACAGTAGGCCGAGGCAACAAATCTAGGTCAATAGGGCATTTAGACAGCAATTTGGGTTGTTATTTTTCAGCACAGGGTAGCTTGATTTGCATGTGCAATATCTCTAGCAAAATTCATTAATTCAATCAAATTTGGTGTCGATAAAAATGAAAATAATGTGGAAACTACGATTTGGAAGAGAGAACTCATTTTCTCCGCTTAGTAACATCTCAGAAAAGAATAAAGGAAAGGTAAAGAAAGAGTAACAATAGGAAGCAAAGAAATATACAGAGAAGAACGTCATTTCCATAAATTATGTGGTAAAATCAAGTCATACAAAATAAACAACTTTTAACCTTGCCATTCATAATTAGGTCTCACTAAAAGTACTAACTTAAATAATTTAAAATATGTCTCAGGTCTAAATAAATACAAACATACTAGTAATCAGCACTGTAGGTTTAGAAAAGGATTAGACCTTCAGTTTTGTTACAGTTTCCTTCATCCAATTACAATGCCTTCGGAGAGCATTAATATGCATTCAAATGTACCTGCCCACCAGACATTATTTCACCTTGACCACCTGGCTACAAAACGTTCTCTACTCGATCCACTATTGATACATGCACTTGTCTTTGAGTTTATCTATAAGCATAAACACATATTGGTTACCTAATACCTAAAAGGAATGGTCTAGTTCCATTATGTCAGAGTGAACGTAATATTTACGCTCAGAAAGATATAGACCAAAACTTCAAAGAAAAATTCACTGCCCCCGTCTTAACTCAGACATGGATTCTTTTAGTCATTTGACAACGTTACGTATCTGCTTAATACATGCACAACAACTTCTTGGTTTACCTTCCATTCTTTTTTATATACAGAAATAAAACGAAAAAATACTTGTGAGGGAAATAAGCAGAGATATGTCAAAGCTAACAGACCTTTGAAAATAATCTTAGGACTCCTGGTGTCCCCCTTTAATAGGCTTTGGATTTAGTTCCCCTAGCTGTGCAAACAGAGAAAGAAAATGTTATCAGCTTAAAGGTAATAGAGTCTTGGATGTAGACAGGCGCAATAATTTTCTATTCTATTCTATGTAGGCCAATAAAACAGCGTATCCTGTGTTGGAGGAACCTTACCAAGAGTTAGTTTGCACGGTGCATGTGAAATTTGAAATTGTCCGCATTATCATAAGGGTACTTTATAAGTTTTTGTCTTGATACACGCTTTTAAGTGTTTTGAACCTTTTTACAGATAAAGAAAAAGAGCTACGCTTCATTTAAAGTTAATCCTATCAGCCTCCTGCATCATTGTTCTCAGACGATCTACGACAGAAGAGCAGTGCTAGCCTAACTCATGTATTTGACAAACATCATTCAAACTTGAAGTCTACTTGACGTACTTTGGAATTTCAATTATGCAAAACCTATGATTCATTTAAATCAGTCCTCCATCGTATTGTTCATTTTTAAGTTAAGTTTACTACAAATTCTCCCGAAGCCATAGCAACTGAAAATTGTATTAACGGCCTCGGATGTGGGTGGTTAAGTAGAGAAATGAATAGACGTATTTTAAAGTATCACCTTGTACTGAGTTTTAGTGCGAGACAGCTTTAACGTGTAGTTGAAATTGTTCTGTTTTACTTTTATTGCCGTCTTATACCTACGGATGTATTACTAAGTTGCAATATCGGAAAGGAAACTATTTTCTAAGCATCGTCACAGCAGGGAGCACTCCCTGGTCACATTTACCCACCTTGGTTGGTGCAGTTGCATTTTGGAGAAGTGTAATGGTTTGAAAGCTGCATTTCGAGGGAGCATTTGCAAATTAGATTTGAAGTCAATAAAGCCTTTCTATTTCCTGAAATGGTATCATGAATTGCTCTGTGAACAAATTTCAGGCTTCACATGTAATTACGTGAACACGATTGGAGACACACTAAGAATAAACATAATTCAAATTGTATTTCCTTAAGAACGCTCATTTATGTTCATTATGCCAAAATGCTGACTTAACCTCTTACCTAATTCTCAATATAGAATGAAATTGAACAGTGTAAGTATAAAAACATGCGATGCTGATCAAAACCTGTATTAAGTTCTGAACTTTTAAAGTCGCCTCGAAATTCAGTAACATTACTTTAATGATAAGCGTAAACTGTGGGTAATCTGTTGCAAGCCTCTGGGTACCTCTCCATCACGTCGATGCGTGGTTTCATGTTGATAGATCTTCGATTGAGGTGTAATGTTGTAATGTTTACATCTGTTCTTAGATATACTTTCCAATGATATTTACAAATTAAAAATTCGAAATTAAAGAAATATAAAATATTTTACACATTCCAAAGTTTTTCACCTTAAAACCCGACTCAAGTTTGGAATCGCATGTGGCAGCAATTGGGCAGTATATATGGCTGTACATACTTTGGAACTTTCACTTCCTGGCGTAATGCTATGTAAAAAGAATGAGATATTATGTTTGGTAAGAAGACTAAAAATTATTTTATTTTGTCAATTTACCTATATTCACCCAAATAAGTCATTCAACAAGAAAAGTGGACGAGGCATTTTTGTTGCGAATAACCTCAAGAAAACTCTCATTAATCAATACTTCATTATCCACAAGAGCGCAAAAAGGACAATTTGTGTCATTATTGAAATATGAATAGAGTCAAAAGCTCTTCAATTCTTTGCCGAAGGCAAAGGAATCTTTGCAGTGCGTGTGCGTGTGTGTGCGTGTGTGTGTGTTTATGACGCCTGGCTTGTAAATGAGATATCCCAAGCTAGCAAGAAGGGATAATTTTCATACTTGGAACATAGAATTACTATATTAAGAGAAAGTTCCTGATTGCTTTGGTAGAGGTCAAAGGTAACGTGATTTCAACAGAGGTCCAAAACGCCCCAAATTTTAAACACAATATCTCTAGGAAGGAAGTACGGCTGCTTTTTATGCTTGGCATGTGGATACGTTATAGTCTAAAGATGAACCTACTGGTTTGGTAGAAGTCAAATGTTGTCCAAGGTCACCCGAGGTGAAAATACTAAATTCTTGAAAACTGTTTGTAAACACGATATCTCAAGGTGGCAACGATGGGACAATTTTTATACTTCATATATAACATTATCATATTCAGAGGAAGGACACTATTATATACAGTGGAGGTCAGAGATCACTGAGGTCATCAGAGAAAAAAACCGAAACCCATGAAATAAACGATATTTCCAGAGGGGGACAATGGATACTTTTCATTGTTGGTATGCACACCCGTTACTTCAAGAGAGAGGAAACCCTATGGGGCTTTTGTAAGTTGAATGTAAACCGAGGTCATCAAAGGTAAAAATACACAAACCTCGTAAGCTTAATAGTCAGTGGGAGGTACCTCCAAATTGTGTTTTGCGTTTTGTGACCAACCAAAATTTAGGGCTGAACGATTCGACCATTCCAAAGATAAAGTTGTAGAGACTATAGCATGAAGAGAAATACCATATACTCAACGAGTTCTATGATGGCGTAGTAAATTAGTGTAAATCCCTTCCAAAACTTTTCTTTTCATTTATATTATTCAATTTTGGTGAGGTTCAAAGGTCATGTGGGGTCTTAGGAAACACTAAGCTTTTGGCATTTCTGGAATTTGATAGGATATTATTGTGTGTTTGACCTAATGTTGCACAGAGTGACGTTCCCAGTATAGTTTCTTTTGCTGAATTTAAAATGTCTAGATATTCGATTAGAGATATGTTATTATCGGAATGAAAAAAAATCATGTGACTTTGTAAATTTAACTACATGTTTAGATATTTGTTAAGGTTAGCCAGTAAATGGGTTATTAAACTTGTTTGGTTACTATAGGCTCTGGTTATTCTTTCTTCTCGTCTCTCGGTGACGACTTGCCAGTCTAAAAATAAGTGGAAAAGAAAAAAAAAATAGAAAACGTAAATCTTGCAGGAAATTGGAGAAGTGAACTTTTACTCTCACTATTATGGGAACTGAGTAGTACCACAGGGAATATTTAAAGCAAGATACAACCCACGTTCATTTTGATATTTGCCACCATTTGAAACACCGTTTAACCGAAAAATGTCGTTTTGATATATAAAAAGAACTTGATCTCACAATTCTCTTCGAAATGTTTAGTTCGGGTCCTCGAGAAAATAGCAGATGGAATCAAAGATTTGTTATCCAAAATGAATTTGAATCAAGTTGGACTGATGTCATCATTTTACATTGGACATGGGGTATTTGTAGTTTACCAAACTTGAAATGTGAAGTTTGTTGCCTTTCATGCATTCACATTACAAAAATGCGAGATAATGGAGGAGAAAATGATATGTAAGGTTAAAAACTACCACACAGTGGCACCTTATTTCAGGCCATGATATTATATCTAGTATCACCTGTGCTTCCTTCAAGCTGAATTTGAATTGATATTGTGAGAATTTCAAGTGTTCATCTAAAAATATCTCGAAAACTAAGAGTAAGAAATAGTGCATAAAGTAGGTCTTCCTTAAAATATCAAAACTAAATCTTTGATGAAAGAAATGTTAAACCATGACAGCTTGGAATATCCCTGGTCATACTATAACCTTGCTTATTTAAATATGTTTGGAAAGGATATTTACCTTCAGGTTAAAGAAATTTTGTACCTTAAGTTTGCAGAAAAGAAGAAAAAACAGATAGTAGAATCATCCTGGCGTTTAATTTTCTTGATGAATCCCAAAACAAAACGTGTAACGAATTGCAATAATATTGAGAATATTGAGATGTTATGATATATAATATGAAGTAAAATACTTGCAAAATGTCTTGTGAAAATCTATATTTTTTCTAATTCCCATGCAAACTTACCACCGTCACTGCTTCCCACGGTTCTACGTAATTAACGTAATTGGACGTTAGTCAACGTAAAATAAACCAAATTCAAATGAAAGTATTTTTCTCATTGCACATCTGATGTCTTTCGCTTCATTCTAATAACTTAAATGTTTAAAATAGTTCCTAATGATTACAAAGAGGAACATCCTCACCGAGGTGCCGCCAAGAATTCCACCAGTGGTTATAGAGGGGTCTCTAGACACTACACCCTTGAC
Source organism: Holothuria leucospilota (assembly GCA_029531755.1). Lineage (NCBI taxonomy): Eukaryota > Metazoa > Echinodermata > Holothuroidea > Aspidochirotida > Holothuriidae > Holothuria > Holothuria leucospilota. Next base: position 121,686 of record JAIZAY010000044.1, read on the forward strand.
TAGACCGCTGTTCGATGCAGAAAGCCACCGGGGTTTCGACAAGGCTTAACAAGTGGATGGGCAGGGTTGACAATGCCAAGGGGCCCGACCAAGATCAACAAAAAGTCCTTTGTGGTTAAAGCCACCTCTGATGCTCAATTTCGTTCTAAGTTGAAGGAAATATTATTTATAGGGCTACAAGGCCATAAATTCGACCCCCTCAAGCATTACAAGTTGCTGTCAATAGTCTCCAGGTTGACTCGGTAAAAAAGCATTGTACTGTTATAGCAGAGAGAGACGAGTAATACTTTTTTCGTATTTAATTTTGAAAAGGTATTGCAGCACTAGAGAGTGAAATAATAACATACGTAAGGATTTCTAGGATGTCTACGAAATATCCCAGAGCAAAGATTATACTTGTAGACATGAGATGAAAGCTACATATGTCAATATTTGACTAAGAGCCTTCAGGACATGCAGTTGACTGTTCAGTCCCGGACGCATATAGGCTTTTCCCTGCTCTATTCCCCCATTTCCTCTTAACTTCATTTTTGCGGTCCAGAAGCTGTGTTACAATGTTTTCTAACCCCCTCCCCTACCTGAAATCCTGTATCCGCCCCTGCAATTAACCACGTGCATCATCATAGTACCTATAAGTTGTCATATTACCTATAAGTTTTAAATTAATACATGTTTACTGTAAGTTTATTGTATCTCAATATGGCAGCGTTAATAAACAACAGGAGAGAGTATGCTTTGCATTTGTTCGTTTGTAATTATTTACGTAGATGGCCGAACAGGACTTATCTAATCGGGTTTATGTGCATTTGAATTCGGCTCCTCACTGCTCTTTGTCGGGCTCCACAGGGTCTTGCTACGGTTCTGCGGTAACGAGACGTTGCCTAATGGGATTTTGCAGGCATTTAGGGAAGGGACCATTACGACTTTTGAAAATTAAGTTATAGTTCTGTTTAACCAGAAAACCAGAAAGTATATTCAGCAACTAAAATTGATAATGATTAAATAAACGCACACACGGTTTTTAGAAACCTAACAGAATATTCTGGAATTCCAAATGCAGGCCTAATAAAGATTGTTAGGAGTCTTTTAAGATTACCGCTTTCTACGGCAGCAGTGTGCGTATTTGCTGTATTACTCTTTGTCAACAGCAGTGGGTTCGCTATTTCAAGAACCCTTGCAAACTTGGCTCGCTTTGGAAGGCTTTGTGGCCACAACTTACGAGAATGCCCACCCCCTAGTGAAAAATCGTTTTCCAATTGTGGTTTTTGTGTGGTCTCCGATGGCTATGTCTATGTATGGTCTCCCCACAATGACAACATTTCACTAATTTCACTGATTTTGTATGCCTGCCCTTCCCTAACTGTGGTAATATATGACATAAATTCGTTTCTGCGATACATTTTCTTACATCTTTTCAAAAAAGGGGTCCCTCCTCTCAACAGCGTTCCCCTAACACAACGCTCAGTTTTCAGTTATAAGTTGCAAAACGTTTTCAAGCAATATCAACGCCCCTACTACAACTATAAGAACGAAAATTCATGTTTGTATAGAGTAATCTGTCTGGCCGTTCTTAGTCTTTTCCTCGCACAAAAAAAAAAAAAAAAAAAATTAGCTACGCCACTGCGGCATCATCTTCCTATTCAGGATATTCCTAAGTTCCCTATCAATTCTTGTTGTAATGAAATTTGTCGGTCAACCCCAAATCACATTAGTCGTAAACCAATTCAATTGCATTTCACATCACCTTTGGAAGAAGCAAGCTAATAGTCCACAATGACCCTAAGAATCATGAAAATTCCTACACCCAGACTTGTATTTGATTCCTTAGGTGCTCGCAGTAATTTGCACTGTCGGCACATCTTTCGCGGAGGGGGGGGGGGAGGGTTGTGCGCACTTTGTTTGTTGCCTCGTAATGTCAGCTTACCTCTTGTCCCGGCATACCAGTTTTCTTTACATTCAGCACATGTTCTAACAACCGACATAAACAAAATGAGTGGTTCTCATAGAACTTTTGGCCAGATCTATGAACACGATTTCGGCAAAGTGGTGACTAGGGTGTGATGTTTTAGATAATTTTGAGGTAATTGTAAGTAAGCGTTTATTGCTCAAAACACAAATCTACATGCAAACATATCGTAAATTTGGCCTATATGGAATTGTTGACTGTACAATGACACTTTTGATGCTCAGAAATGTTGTATGATGCCCCGTTCCCAATTGTGAAACCACACAGGTATCAGGTGGCGATCGCACCCCTATGGTACACATGCTTTACATTGTAATCTACTTCCCATTACACTCATTTTATGAGATTGCATAATTGGTTAGCCAGCCTCACTGCGTGATTGGGTTCCGGAGACGTACATTATTGATGCTCTCTCTGCATTACTAGTTTGGCTAATGTGGTTATTAGCAATAACAGCCGCTGTCCTCACACGCCGTGCAATATACTGACGGTGATGCAGAAGAATGCACGAGGATAGCAATATACTTCCCGTGCTAACCTGTTCTTTTACCTGCTGTTATTAGTATTAACAAACAGCCTAGGCCTAGCCTATAACTGGCAGTGATGAGCGTTAAAATAAACGATCGATAAATAAGCAAATGACAGGTAAACGGAGTCTCTACTTCCCAAGTTTAGAAATATGATGCTTCTAATGAGTAAGCGCTGCTGTTTCCTCCGATAGGAGTAAGCTCAGCTGTTTTGAGCCAAGAATTTATATCCTCTGTCTGGTGAATACGAGGATCTAATGAAGGACGATAACACACCCGCACAACAAAGCATCGATCTCTTCACGGAATGCTGTAGTTAGGAGTAGAGGCAATAGTGAATGCTGGAGTTGTAATACATGTAGTCACGTACACAATCCCAGGTAATCCTGGCTATGCGGAGAGAGCATCAGTAATGTACGTCCACTCTCTCCGGAACATAATCTCGCAGTGAGGCTGGCTAACCGATTATGCAGTCTCATATAATCCCCCCTTTGTGCGTGTAATGTGTCAGCAGAACCCCAATTAAACTTCAACCTTAGGGTCTCGTTCAATTTTTAGATTAATCTAAGCCTGAACCATGTTATTTTGCATTATGGTTTGTATGACTTGATGAGGTATTGTATACAAGACTTGATGAAACAAGTTCTTAAACCAAAATGCTCTGGACTTGCAGAAGAATCCATAAATTCATGCATAAGATGTTTTTTAAACAACAAAGTAAGTTTGATAGCCTGCCTCGGATATGCCTTGAATATGGCTCTGGTAAACATGCTTCAGTAGTACAAAGCTAAAGTGAAGGACATTGCGTTACCTCAAGAGACCGAAAGCCTGCTAAGTCGGCTGCGAAGCTGACCTCGAACCGAACAAAGTTGACAGAATGGAAACGATATGTCATATTGGATAAATTAGGTAAGAATGCATATTTACACTTGCCTCTGATACCCCAAGTATACTTACAATGCTGTCGTACTCTTTTTGTTTCACTAGTTTTCCTGATGTTCCATCCTGCAATTGTAAAGGTAGCCTAGTTTGATAACTACTTCGTCAAACATTTACAACAGCAATAGAATTGAGTATTTAAAATATAGGTGTGTCCACGACAACAGTCTTCTGTCAGAAAAAATAACAGCTTTGCATGAATTATCATGGCTTTTTATGCTAAAGAAACTTTGTACTACAGACTGGCACTCGAGCTCTAGGAAAAGATTACTTTTGATTAATTATAATTACGCACCTAATTGAACAACTTGAAAAATGTTACAAGTCCAGTTCTATAAAATTGAATAATTTACTAAAGAAGCATGAACTTATAAAGTGCAGTGTAGAATTGGCTTACCTTCCAAAGACCTAATTTAAGGTTCAAGTTGCAAAACGTTCCGTCAAATGGACGCCAAAAAACTGGAATGTTAATAATTTGTTTAAAGTATGAGACACAGGATCTTAGAAGTCTTAAACTGACTCTAAGCTACGTAATTCATTATTGTTATTATACTACTGAAATTTGAAAACGTTCTTGAAACCCTTGAAACTGCCAATTGATCAGGCCAAGGGCGTGTTGGTAAATGTTACGTAAAATGTTCAACTCATCACTTCATAGTAACGTTCTTTAATGACAAGCTGGTATGGCAATATGATGCAAAAAGGGGGGGGGGGACGCCCTGTCAAATTTGTCTCTCAATATGGCCAGAAATGTTAAGGACCATTGATAACACTTACGATTGACCTTTATCTTTTCTATATGGAGAAATACCGTATGCAGTCCCGTTTGTACACTCTTTTAGATTATTTAGACTCAAATCGTCTACAATACAAACGTAATGTAAAGAACCTTTTTGACAACGAAACTGCCCGTGTACACTTTAAAAACGGTCCGTTCAAATTTGAGCCGACTGGGGTCGATGGGGCAACTAACCAAAATCTATTCAGAACTTTGACTAGATTTGGCCCAAAGTTAAACCAACTCGGTTTAATTTTGAACCAAATCTAGTCAAATATACTAGAACAGATTTCGGTTAGTTGCCCCCCCCCCGACCCCGGTAGGTTCGAATTTGCACCGACCGTGTTTAGAGTATGGACAGCAATAAATTCTAATTCCCATTACCGTTTAATAATCGTCTGCTTTCATAATTGTAGATAAAATAGCCTGTGCCGTAACTGTTTCATATGTATGGTGTTACACTATCAACTATGTAAAAACCTTTAGTTGCTTATATGCCTCTAGTAGGGTCTACTTCTGCTGAAAACAACCTCCGTTTTGAGATTTCAAACCAGTTGCATTAAGTTACGAAACTTATAAAAGTGCATAGGAAAGAAAAATCATAAATCCTTATATTCCTTAATATTTACAAACTAGCAATTACGACTTTATTAAAAACATGACCTATAACGTGAAGATAACGGCGAACAAGTACTACCTTCTACATTTTTCTGGCAACGGATGGGTAGAGATACAGTGCTGATTTTTCTTGGTAATAAGCACCAACGGAAACTACAGAAAGACAGACACAAACAGGCTCTTAGGATGGTCAAAGAAGAAAAACGTATTTTCATGATTTTTTAACAAAAACTCGTCCCTTCAAAAATTTTACAGGCATGTCTTAAAAGTAATACGAAAACAAGTTAGATATGCATTAATTTGGAAGACGGTTGTAAAGATCCCTACGTTTTTCTGAACAAAGTGAAATCGCGTAATGAGATGTGCTCATGCCGTTAACTGGTCTTAAGGTGACAATAAACTGCTAATGTCAGTCACACTTATTCCGTGTCTCACCCTCCCGCTTACCAACTTTCTGCCTTTCGTTTGATCGCCATCTTTATAGCAACCAACGATGTCACTACTAAGAGAACTAACTGGTGTTTGAGACTCTAAAGTTGACCAAAATTGGTAGTAACACCAAAAGGTGTTTCAGCTCAAGATTTCTGTATCGTAAGGGGTAAGGTACTTTTGCGAGTGAAAGATGGACGTATGGTGAATATTTTCTATTACAAAACTTGACTTGCTTGCCAAAATTTTGGAGTGCTCCTGATTAACTTATATTTATATTCAGAACCGTCTTGAATGTATTAGCTTTATTTGATGAAACAGTTTTAAGAGTTATATTTTCTCCGTGCAGATTTGCTAATAGGGAAGAACATTGCAAACATTGGAAGGGGAAGGTTCTTTCTGCATATACGTACTTTGGGGAAGGTTTCTAAAGTCAGACACATAGTACTGGCAAGGTGGCAGATATATTTTGTTTGGAATTCAAAGTGTGTCAGTGCTGATCCCGCATGTCAGTTTTACCATGGTCTATGACTGGCATGTCAGGCGAAGGTGAAGCGCGCTTTGCGTAATAAACATTTTGTTAGACAATAAAACACTCACCTATTCTGACAAAAATAAGAAGAATACCTACAAACCCTTTAGAGGCCGTTCATGCATTTTCGTGATCTGAAGAATAAAAGTCTTTCATCTCATACTGACTGTATGCTTTGTTAAAAACTTTGCACGCTGGTTTGATGAAAGTCTGTATAAAGACAGTAGCTGTGCTACATATTATATTCATAAGATAAGAAGCTGATCACTTAAAGGTCAAAAGCAGTCGCCCCCAAACTTATTTTGGAACAATAGCTTAATGTCACAAATTTCTTCTAATTTCTCTTCCAAGTATCTTTCATAACATTTTAAGACATAAATATTGCATATTCAAGGTAAATCAAGCAGTTGCTCCTTGTAAATTTTACAACTGAGTGAGAAAAATACTGTCACATGATTCTCAAGAGCCATTCAGGAAATAGAATAGTTTACTATACAATTCTTTATTGGGGTGACTGCATTCTCCCTTTAATCACTGCTAATGCTCTTCCTTATGCATTTGTTTAAAGAAGTCTCTACTATTTTTAACAATTTTTAATTGACTTCCGAATTCAGAGTTAGATAGTTCAAATAGTTGATGCTGGCGGGCTTGCTCGCCCCAAATTATTGCCCTATTTCTCCTGTCATCACAATTTTCAATGGTTCCTATTTTATTTCCAAATTCAATTCAAAGTTTTTATCCTTGACGTTTACGACATTTAATACCTTTGCTCGAATCTAGACCCATATGTTCCTTACATTTTGTAAGACATGATGCGGTTATTCGTCATACAAATGAAAGCTGAATTCTTTAATGCCATCTAGAGGCCAACTACTGGGCGTACTAGGCGCAAGGAATTTCTCGTGAGCCGCTCTGTGACTTTGGAATCTCCCATGTGACACTACAACTACCATCAAAATTCACCTTCCTAATATTGTGGACTACTAACATGAGTTTCAGGTTTGCAAACCTCCTTGCGTATTCAAAACAATGATTTGTTCTATTCATATAATGGCTAGACTATGAAGTATCCCATCTAATCTGTACTTTTTTATACTGATTGCTGTGAATATTCTTGGACAGATCGGGGTTCAACATACTTTATGAAAGGACTTTCACCTTACTTCGATATATAATGTTATAACGCTGCAGACAGAGATGAGTGAGGTGCAGTGGGAAATGTATTATTTTATCGACTTGAATGTGACCACCGTACAACTTGTAATAAACTAAGCACTGGAGAGGTAACTGAGGAAGCAACTAAATTATCGCAAGAAGACTGGTTTGCACGTAGGCCTGAGTGTCTCCATGTACTGGAAAATGTACTGAAGGTATCACTGTATTTTGAGAAAAAAATATCTCAAGAAGGCTTGCAGGTGTCATATGCTGATAGATAACATTGAAATGGAAAGGCTCGGGTGGAGTCGCACAAAACTTTAAATCATCATGTGAGTATACTTTAACTTCTGTTTAAAATATGTTCATAGTTAAATGTTTTGATGTTGTGTGGTTTAAGCTAGGAAAAACTTAAACATTTAAAGTTATTGAACAGATCAAAATAAAATGCGCACACTCGGTGCAATACCAATTATTAGGCAGGTGTTAATAGGAATGTGCAAAGAAATGAGTGTTTAGAGGACTATAAAATGGTATGCTGGAACTCAATGAATTAAGAAAGAGTTCAAGTGGGTAATTTAATTTTGTTCAATTGGCAAACGGACGGGCTCACATTAGGAGAGGGAGACATTGCAATTTTGTAGTTGTGGGCAATGTACGACAGTGTCATATTAAGATGGAACTTAAAGGAGAAATAAACCCTAGCCTTTTCTGCATTAAAACTAAGATTTTAATGTATGCTCTTTCCGAAAGAAGCACATAAAAGGCTTGAATACATTTATTTCAACCTTAAAAATGATTTTTATGTTGCTATTGGTTCGCGCCATTGTTGTTCGAATCCAACCAGTTCCCGGATGTACAATGACGAAAGCGAGCCTCATATCACATTACAACAGAAAATTTACCAACCCAACTGAAGTAATTGGAATTGGACATGGTGTGGTAAATATTAACCATAAAATGCTTGACAAATTTTTTTTCGCCACTTGTAATAGGGAACAAAATTCAAAATTTCGTATTAAATATATTTTCATGACACATTATTTCAGTGAAAAGAAAGAATAAAAGGTTCTCACAAGTGTAGCAGAAATACTTTGCGTGACTTGGCAACACTACCGTAATTCATTATACACTACAACACTGATTTCCACACACAGTACACAGACTATAATACACTGTGTAGAATTGTAGGCCATTATATACAGGGTTACGTTAGAACCACTCAGCAGGACGTAGTCGTAATCTTTACCTTACACGGTCAAACTTGAAACAGTATACCTACTTGTTGGTAAAAGAAAACATGGAAGCAAACAGACTCAAATCTTACTGTATCCTTTGGAGCCTCAATATACAGAGGATGGAATTAAACATCGACACAAACAGAGCAAGAAGAGGTTAGTTAGTTAGTTAGAAGGGGGTTCAACGACACACCAACACGAATGTGTTATATAGTGTCAGCTAGATAAAAAGGGTAATGATGAGTTGAAATCACCGAAAAGGAAAAGGGATTGGGCAAAATTCTACTAAAATGTCTAGACGAAAGCAAATGTGGGAGTCCTGTCAAAACTTCCTGTAAAGCTTACTTTCTTTGAGGAAGCCCAAAATAAGAGAAGGTTCAGGATCTGTTGTGAAGGTGGTTGCCTATGATTAGCACTTGTACTAGTATCAGTTCTGCAACTGATCGGGAAACCGTGAGTTTGTGTTTTCTACGCAAGTGGGGAGTAAGCTAACGGTATCGTAAGCGACAGTGATTTTCGACAAATATGTTTGAGGAATATTCTTTTTGGAATTCCCTTTTTGATCAGTTATTGAAGCAAAGAAAAGAGGACTGAGTGCACCTAACGACCAAGTAGGTAGATTACAGTTACTGGGGCAGTATACAGGCTTACATTAGTGACATGGAATAGAATATGTGAAGCCCTAAAAATCGCTTGAAATTGTCAAAGCTGTTGGCAATGGATGCTAGTCCTCGTAGGCCAAGGTAGGGTAGATTACGCTTTTTCAACTACTTCGGGGAAGCATCAGAACTTTGTTCTGTACTAACCCTTTTAGTATATGTTAGTGTGCATTTCATATGCAATGATTGAGACATCGTGTTACTTACGATGTATCTCTTTTAAGTCATATTTGAAGCGCCCTCTTTTTTGGAAACAAGAAAATGGCTATTAGCATCATGTGTATGAAAAAATAATTGAAAAATTCATGAAAATTTGGGGCAATGCTGTTTCGACTAGCATTTTTCTGAAAATACGTTAGAATATTAGTCTCTACTAGTGGTTTACTGCAAAATCCGTGGGTTTGCTTCTCCTTTAATTGACGAAAAATGAGTACTAGGGATACATTTGTATTGAAAAAGAGAGCTTTTCGACACATCACTTGCGCCAAACCACGTGACATACTAGATCCTTGAACAAGTCACTGGACCTTCTGAAACTTACGGATATTTTTAACACCAACATTGTCACATTCACTTACCGATCCTTACACAACCTGCTGCCGAGTCAATTTTCAAACTATTTTTCACACAACTTTTCAGTTCATCATCACAACACTCGACAATCTGCATCGATTCCTTACATCTGGACTCTATTTAAAGCCCTTTACAACACAACTCTCTTCGTAATCGTGCCATTTGGCTTGGAATTCCCTCCTGTCCTCTGTCATAACTAAACAAAGCACCACGTCCTTCAGGGAAAGTATTTCAAGTAATTATATTCAACACTACTAATCTGACTGGTACTTCACTGCATTCATTCCATGGACTTCTTACTATCATGTTTTCCTTCTCTTAATTGTCTCTAGCATCGTCTTCTTAGTCGACGTTGCTGGGGGGGGGGGGATGGCGTGGGTGGGGATGGGTTTCTCACAGAGGGTAGTCCTTTCTCTTCTTTTGACCATTTTTTTCTATTTTTGATCTCTTGGGTTTTGCTACTGTTGAAGCAGTTTGTTTGTTTGCTTTTTGTTTTTCTCCTTCTTTATACGGAGTGCAAGTTCTCAAGTCCTCTGGGGTTTTTGTGTACTTCCTTTTGCTTATGTATCTACATGAATTCCCATGTTAAAGTCATATTCTTTATTTGTATGTATATATGTAAAGCGAAAAAAAAAAAACAAACGAAACGAAACGAAAATAGAAACTTTTTAAGGATAGGTCTGGAATTGTAACAACGTACTCGGCTTGATCAAAATTTAAGTTAAACGTATTTGAAGGAGCCTGCGCCCAGAAGTTTACGTATTCAGTATTTCGCTAGCCAACAAACTTTATTAGGCAGGCTAGCTTTAATGAATGTATCTAATAATATTTTATATGTTCAGTGTAAAATAATCCTTGCCAGTATGGATTACAGAATATAGATATCATCCTGTCACACGTTATAGTCCCATCGAAGAAAGTGATGCTCTGGTTACTGAATAAATATATTTAGATGTTTGAAGATTTGGGATACTTTCTTCGTATTGATGTATATATGAGCCATAGTTGGGGTCACATCCTACCACGCAGTATAAGAAACGTTAATTAGTTTGCCCCTTTTGAGTGCACACTAATGATGTTTCATAAACGTGACTTAACGATAACTAGTTTCAGTGGCAGGTTTTAGATTTAGCACATCCAAAAATGTGACTCTCGATGAATCTTTAAAAGACATTTTTTCAGTGGTTTCATAGATTGATCTATTTGATTGATTAGATAGATCTTGGCCACGTGTCCCAGGGTGGGCATAGGTGTAGGTCAAATCAAAAAATCGAAATATTTATTGACGAAGAGATATTCATCGCTTCATTTGAAGCGGTAGATCTTAAAGTGGGTAACGTTAAATCTGGATACGTGTCAAATATAATTTTAGAAAAGTCATGGTTAAACTTTTACGTTTAACGCTATTTTTGTGATACAAAGCTGTTTAATTGAAGAGAAATAGTTATTTGCTTGTTTTAAATATCTTGAAAAGCTTAATCGTAAATTTTGAAAAGCTAAATATGCTGATCATAGCATGGAGTTCTCGAATGATTTTTTTGTACTGTATTTAGTAAACTTACAAAATGCATTGTAAATCTCCACACATGAATGCATATCTCAGAATTTCTGTTGTTTCTTCTTCCGTCATTGGCTTTTCTCTTTGATCCTCCCAAATGTACAGTTCGTTGAGTTTATCCATGATGGGTAGGCATCTTCCACAATTCAAAGCAAGACCGTTGTTTTGGAGAGTGACTAAACCGAGAGAGTTTACTAAATTCAGAGACTTAATGCGAATCTGAAACATATACAAACAAGTGTAATCGAAATAAAAAAGTGGAGAAAGGGTGGTCAACCCAACAGCTAATTGTATGAATAACGTAATAAGAAAATTTGGAAAGGCTGGTCAAGACACAAAAGCAGTGACAGAATTAGCTGCATTGCACGGTATGGATATAATTGCTGCATATTTCGCGCTTCAAGAAAATTGAACATACTGCAAAATATTTTTTGTAAGTCTTTTTTAGAAATATGACACTGACATTCAAACGACAAAATGTTAGCGAATCAAAACGTTCGTTAATTATTTACAAACGGATCAAATATGTCTGTCCAAAAAAGGACCGAAACCCAAATTTCTATTTTTTTTTTGAAATATCAAGACCGTAAAAGTATGTTCCTATGCGATTAAATCTGATGCTTTTCCAAGATCCAGGAAAGCGTTTTGTGTTAAGGAGTAAAAATATCATTTCAATAGCACCTAGCACGAGTGGCCAGTCAAAATACAAAATCATCGGCCAAGGATCCCAACCTGCAGGCCTCACGCTACCTCATCTCAACCCCTCCCCCAAACGTAACAATATATGTATGTATATACATATATATATATATATATATATATATATATACTTTTTGTAGTGCATGATGGAAAATCTGTTATGCCATTTGATAAGAAGTTACGTTTGTATTTCTTTATGATGTTGGTATTACTATATTGAATATTTCGTAACTGTATTTGTTGTAACATGAGTAAGGAGCAGTTTTACCCTATCTTTGTAAGGGCAAAATGTCTAAAGCTGTCAGCAGTATCTGTAGCGGCTGCAATTGTGATTTGTCAGAATCATTACGTAATTTGCCCTGTCTTTGACTGAAGATGCTTAACATACAAATTTTTAAGTTAGATTAAGGTGAATATAAAGTCGTGGAGATACCTAAAGTTTATTTTAAGAGTACCGAAGAGAAAATTACAGTGGGTTTGAATTACCTTATAACCACCAGCCAAAACCAAAAGTTGCAGGGTTGTTCTTTGCAATAGCATTGTGTCGTCGAAATCGATGTACACATTTCTTGAGCACAGATCTTTAACCTCTTCAAAAACTGTATCCACTTTACCTTGTTCCATGATGCAAAGAATTGTAAATTTTCCAGCTTCCTCTATAGTTTTCAAGTATTTAATAATTTTTTTCGCGGCAAAGCTATTCAACCCACAAGCAAAGCGGTACAAATATTGTACATCCAGAGGATTCAAATTTTTCATATCATGCTCTAAATTGACAATTTCATCCGAAGACACAGAATTTTCATCGCCTTCCAACGGTTCATTGCTCTCATATTCTTCAAAATCGCAATCCTGATACTGAGATCTAGAAACCATTTCCCCTCTCGACAAGCAATCCGCTAAGTGGTGAGCAGCATACCATTCACAAAACACTTTGTGATAAAATCTTACCTCTGTTTGTATGTTAAAATAGTTGTCAGAGTTCATGATCTCTTCTTCATGTAAAATACCAATTTGTGAATATGTTTGGAAGCTTTCACACCCGATACGTTTCACAAGTTCTTGCTTCCTCCAAGCAATGTTTTCCCCACTTCCATTTAGTTTGTCAAAAGCTGCTTTGCTTAGTTGCTTATCGTAAATTTCAGGAAGAGGGGATCTCTTAACATTTCTGTCCATCATTTTAATTTCCATGTGGCTATGGAAACATGCGATCATACAACGAAAAAAATTGGTAACAGAGGAAAAGTTTTCAAGACTTTCTTTTTCGTAAACTATATGCGCAAGCATTACAAAAATCAAAGGAACTTCGCAGAGGTCTGCAAGGATAGCGCTTTGTTTAATTTTAGCTTGGAGATCACTGGCAGCATAATTGTCATTGCCTGTTACCGCTTTTAGTATGTACTGAAATTGTGCCCTCCTGTCGAAACCAGTTAATCTTATTCGCTTGGTTTGCGGTGCATAGTTTTTAGGAAGACAAAGCGATCTCGTGGTTAGAATGACTTCTTCTTCTTGCAACATTTCTCTTTTGATTAAGCTGATTACATCAGATTCGCACTCTTTATCGGGATATTCATCAAAACCATCAAGGACTATAACGACTGATTTGCTGTTACGCAGAATGCGTTGGACGTCCTTTTCATCTAATGAGGAGTCTTTTGGAAGGAGAAATTGCTTGATGGCTCTGTTTATTGAGTGCACACCTCCCAGCTGTCTCAGTCGAAGTAGAATGAACAGATCGACGTCCTTCAATTTAGATTTGTTTACCTTTTTACACCAATCATAGGCAAATTGTAGGCTTATAGTTGATTTCCCATATCCTGGCTCGCCTTCTATTATAAGCCTGGATGATCGTATCTCCTTATTGTTAAAAATATCTTGATAAGATGTTAATGGTTGCCATTTAATTGGAAATTGATTGCTTGGATCTTGACAAAATTTTAAGCCCACTTCAACAAATACCCGATCAACAGAACACACTCGATCTCTTAAATACGGAATAGGATGGATGGCATTGTATAAGTTTTCATATGTTCTTCTAAGTTGCTGAACGAAGATCCTTTCCTTTTCTGAAAACGAAAAGTTTATGAAGATTCTCAAGAACAAGATTAACAAATGATGCTACTTGTAAAGGTATTAGTAGCCATTTCACGTGCATCTTCTCGCTACTATAGACTTGAAATTTCCTGACTCGTCACTTGGTGGATGTTTAAATCACGATTTGATTTGATGGAAGAATGTCGATCTGTGTTTGCAAGTTATAGAAAATGTTAAGTAAATCAGCCAGGAATTTAGCATTGGGGACTTTGGTCAGAATGGCCCAGAATTGCCATTGTCGTAGATCCAAAATGGAAGAGAATTCTCATTATATTACTTAAAGGGTATTCTTATATAACTATACCCGACAGTCTAAAGAATATTTTCAAAGTATCGCTAAACTTTTTTAATTCGCTATGCGATTCATATAGGTAAAATGTGAAACCACCAAATAACCTATAAATACATAGGGTACACGTTTTTCAGTGATGGAAAGTCAGAAATTTCAGCCTCAGCAGTTGTTCTCTTGCACATGTCATAGGCTATTCTAGAGGACTAAACAGGTCTAACAACTTACTCGAACTCACGTTTGGATATATTACCGTGTATGATATGCCCGACAAGTCTCATTCGCCTGGGAAAGCAGTGTTTCATTAACGTCAGCAACGTTTCGCCAAATGTCCTCAAGTTAACTTGTGGAACCCTTTTTAGGGCTTTTGCCGTTCATTCAACGATTCGCCATTATTAACATGGCTTTTAAGTACCACCCTTACAAAAACGTGTGACATGCAAAATGTTCCAAAATGTATCAGCATTTGCATCGCCACCACCGCCGCGGCCGCCGCCGCCGTTGTCGACACTCTCAAAGCAGCTTTGGGCATGTAACGTCTTAGCCACATGTTGCCAAAATACATAGATGCCCTTCGTGAGGTAAACGAACCATATGAGCTATTTTGAAGGTATTCAGGCGCTTTTAAATTCTCATTTGACAACGCCAGTTTTCATCTTACATCTCTCGAACTATATCTCTGCCAGTTATTATATCAAATGACTGGGGTATATGTTTATGCATATGTAACGTATATAACGTATATATTATGCATATATATATATATATACACATATATATATATGTATATATATATGTATTTTTATATATATATATATATATATGTATTTTTATATATATATGTATATATATCTATATCTATATCTATATCTATATCTATATATATATATATATGTATATATATATATATATATATATAGATATATATATATATATATATATATATATATATAACAGTCCAAAAGGAGATAAGTCCAGCTTGTATATTCCGAGAGTGCTCAATAGGTATCCCAGAGCTAAATATATTTCAACACAAAATTCAATTACTCTGACCCGTCATGTTTATGCTTACAAACTTGTTTCGTGCAGACAACTGTCTGTACTCTTCAGAGCGTACATGGCAAGTGAATCAGAAGATACAGAAAGCACGGAAAACGTACCACAGCATAAGAGGATTTAAAGTGCAGTCACCCTAGGCTAAGCAAGTTCCTGTAAGGATATTGAGCCTATTGTAGTACCAAGCTAAGGCTGTTTAACATTACGGAGTAGAAATTTCTTAGAGTGCATACAAGATGTTGAAAGTTCGTTTCTTTTGTTAAGGCTAGCCATGTGTGGCTTGCAAACGATGAAATACTTTTCCCAATTACAAAGATTGCATCTGTTAGAGGCTGGGTTGAAAGATTTAGCCTTCTTAATGACCTTCCATGACACACTATAATTTACATTATTTTCTTTAAGGTCCCAAATGTATTTACTTAGTTTGGTGCTGTATTTCTTTGATTTGCAATAAAAAGATGATTTGTGGTTGTTATATCTAGATTTGAAAGTTCCTTCAGTGAGCCCGATTGTAAGTTTGAGGAGGTTTGCCGTCGTCGCTTGACACGGTAGCCTGATAGATGATTGATTCTGCTTTACAGTTTCCGGGTAATGGGCAGCAGCTCGGGTCCTTGCAATTGCAGCCACTGGATGCTTTCATCTTGGTGGTGTCGGCAAGTTTAGACTTACACTGTACTGTGAGCGCCTACAATTTGCTGGAGCACTTTCGAAGGATGACAAATTTTGTGGTCCTCAAATTATTTGCTTCACCTGCACACAAACTTCTGTTTTTGGTGGCTGAAATTCGAAAGTATGTGGATTCGTGTAGGTGCGTTATGAGCCTCCAGGCTCATTTGGGTCAGCCATAGCTTTATGAGGATGTCTCATTGAAATATTCCACTCCAGTGATGGCAAAGCATGGCATTGGAAAAAATGTCACTCCTCTCCAAGGGCAGGATAAATTTACTATTGTCTTAAGCTGTGCTTTTAAATTAGCTGTATTTTGTAGGGGTGGGCTGAGGTATGAATCATGATTTAAGGATTTGTTTTTGGACATCTACCTGTCATAAATTTCAAAACTCAAATTTAACACACACATTACTGCTACCCTCTCTACCTTCCCTGCGCAAAGCCATTTCACAATCACTACTTTAATGCAACCCCCTTCACCATTCTACCTTCGAGTAATGGTATCCGTCTGATAAAATCTGTAACGGAAGATTATTGGAGATCATTTTAGAGACACCCTTACATATGCACAGGCTTGAACTTTTACGGTTGTTTTCTTAGCATTACATCATCCTACCTCATGCTGGACAAACGGCAAAAAACATTGTTCGAAACCTCTCTAACACAGGGACCATCATGGTGATCCCCAACAAGATGTGCGTAAGATAAGGGCATTGACCAAAGCGGCTACAGGAAGGGATGCAAAGTGCACAATAGGTCTAGGTTTTGTTTTGGCATGACGCCAGCATGATTACACAAGTAAGACCTAAGACAGTTAAAGTGAGTCTCAGGAATGATCTGGGAGGGTCATGTATAAGAGCTGTATAGGATTGTACCAGTCCTAAAGTACTGAAGCTGCATCATTCATGTTCAGGCCAGTGTACGGTCCAAACAGGATTACAAGGTAAAAGATAGAGCATCAGTAGGTCCTTGGGATGTTGTTAGAAAGCATTGACAAGGTATGGGATTCCAGAGAAACACTTCACTATCGAACATAACGAGGCCATTAAAAGCCTAGGGAAGACGTGAATAAGGTTTAAAATATACCTCATAGACTGAAAATTATCGGGGTAGGCTAAGGAAAGGTCCGGCAGTCCCGGAGATATTCTCAGAATGATGTTGGACGGACTTGGATCAGGTCAAACGGGGTACCGTAATCCCGAGGTTGAATTGGGAAAAGCTGAAACAGACCCATTAGGAAAAGTACCTATAGAGGGGTTTCAGACACTGACCCATATGAGCCCAGGGCGACCTCAGAAATCATCGAAAAGCCTTAGAACTACAGAAACCCAAGGGCATCAAAAAGAGCTTTTAGGTTTATGGGCAGACCTCCATAAGGCTCGAAAGAACACCAATGAGATACAAAGGACTACAGCAGGACACAGTCAGCACCTGTTGGACTTTTGCTGGCTCAAATAAGGTCTGATAAGTGCCCAAACGACGATACCAGAGGACTAAACACGTCTGTTAAAAGAACACGCAGGCTACGGAATGGTCGTAGGAGGCTGCACAATCCCCCGGATGGTTTGGGCAAGTACGGAAATGCCCACTGGAGCCAAGCTCGAGCTGAGGCTAGAACTTATCTATGCTCAAAGCAGGACTTGTTTTGTATTCTAAGTTCATAAAAAATTCCCTTCTGCTTCCTTATATTGTTACTGGAGTCTTCTGTTGATGTGATGTTGGCTTTTCTAGATCCAACAAGGTTTGAGCAAGGTATGAACAAGGCACGCGACGGTTGCACAAACCACAAGAAGACATGTAAAAGAAAAGGACCCGTCATAAATGGGCGTAGTTCCAGGACAAGGCCTCATGGGATGATGAATTTCCAGAAAGTCTTGGGCAGGAATCAGAATATTCACAGGTAGACAGATGTTCACGTCTTGCAAATCTCTTGGTACCGCGATGTACGTGCAAGCCTACGTAAACACATATCAATCCAGGGAAAGCTTGGACAAGGTTCAGATTCGGTTTAATACCTCATTCAGAAGTAAGGCAATAGAACACAAAGTGTCTCATGCCTCGATACGACCTACCAAGAGACTGGTTTTCAAAAGCATTTTTGTTTTTTATTGTGAATGTATTCAATTTGCAGCCGAATCTGAAATATATGAATATAAAACAAAGAACGTCAAAAGATAAATACAAAAAGATTAATGGTGCCCTCTGTAAGCAGAGATCTTCACAGATTGTGGGTAGTTCCTCGTCACACTTTTTCCGCCATTGTGGCATATACCCCTGAACACAAAGGTAACGCAACGTCTGTTTCGGAGTATTAACTGGCAGAAGAAAAACTATATACACTACAGCGTCTTCATTTTATTTCATTTTCCTCGTTTACGAGAATTGTGTCGACGCTATAGGCGCTGCCCTTATCCTATGGGAGTCTTGCTGGGGCTCATCGTGTTGGTTTCTGGGTCAGTTATCTTCTATCAAGGTATTCTTGCCATTTGTCCAACTGCTGGATGCCTTACTTACTTGCCATGACTTACATTTTTGATCATTTGCTACTTTGCTAAGTCTATGACAGGTCAGATGAGCATTGTTGACCAAAGGTTGCGTATCTGTGGGGTTTCATTTCAATAAGAGATTATCTTTATCTCTCCTCAGGCATTGCTTTGGTATTCTAGTTTTCTTAGGTCTTCTCGAGGCATTGGGACTACACTCTGGGGTAAGTCACCGTTCTTTTGACTTTGCAAAATTTTGCATGAAATGAAAGGTAATACAACACTCGTTTCAGGGAATTGACAAGCATTTCACGTATCAGAGGCTCTGCTCCATTCATTGGTGTTGATACCTTTGGGTTTTTTTTTACCCTCGGACAACTGGTTACATAAAAATAACCATTTTACTTTTCCCTTACTGTTTGAAAATACCCTCTGTATATTTTCCTAACTCACCAAAAGATATGTGTTTACCTGATTTATTCTTTTATATCAATGTGGGGGATTAAAAAACACAGCACATCTTTAAAGACCTTTCGAGGTGGCACATGCTTCAATCATATATTCAGTATGAAGCTATATATTGCATATTTCGTTGCATTGTTTCGCACCTTGTTAGGTTTAAAGAAGGGCCGAGATATGCACAGGCAGATATGACGTAAATTCACTTGCCATAAGAAGGAATGGTTATAAAGATATAAAAGCGAACTCGAGATGATGCAAAACGTGCAGTAGTTACTAACTATGAACAAATTGCCAGATTGCTGTAAAAGTAAGTTTTTCTAACAAGTGTTTCATTAGAGGTTTTTTTTTATTTGTTACAGGTGATTCGTAAGTGCAAACATTGGAACATTATTGGCCTAAGTGTGTCTAGAGACATAAAATAAAATCATGTTAGGTCAAAATAGGGCAGATTAAGAAGTTAATACTACACAATTACGTTCTAAAATGGCATAGTCAACATTTAGGGCAAAGGTCAAATTTCGTTGCATTTTGACCTCTAATGTTCTCATCAGTCACGTGACTCATAAATCTATATGTTAAGAAAACTAAAGAAAACTTTCTGGCTAACCTCTCTGTACAACATGCTATGCAAGGGAACAGTAACTTTTTCAAAGTCATATAAACATCTTGATTTCAAAAGGAAACAGAAGCAGGTAAGATGAGTTGTACAAGGAGGCCCTACCATCATGCGGAATCTAACAAACGAACATGCTCACTTCGTAATAAATCGTCTTATAACTAGAATGACATGAGTAGGTGAGATTGGGGATGATTCGGGAGTTGGATAGGCCAATTGCCACGGACTTCAGACAATGACAAGGCTTATGACATTTGGTCGAAAAAGGCCAAATAAGCCTTTCCCTTGTTTTATTTTTCGTATATGAATTGTGGATTTTTAACCACAGGGTTTCAAGAAACGAATTTCAAAAGGATCTTACTAAACCTGATAAATGCACTAAGAGCGATCTGAGATTCATCCATGGAAAGATACTCTGTGGACACTACGCCCAAACAGTTTTTTCCGCACCCGCTTCTTTCAATTTTGATGAAAGCAATTAATCTGACATTAGCTTTGAAATATCTTTGGAAGTCAAATCACCACATCAAACAGTGCCCAAGAACAGGGACCGCGGAGCTAGTTTTGAAGGGGGGGGGGGAGAGGAGAGCTAATCGTCAAACCCACCTAATATGTTCAAGAAAATAGAACCAGTTGAAGGCAGCCAAAATTGCACACTGCAGAGAAAGTGCAGGGGCTAAGCCCCCGCAGCCCCCATCTTCGTGGTCCCTAAAGAACTTACCAGCGAACGAGTACTGTGCTCAGTAAATTCAAGGATTAGCCTGTAGCTACACACATCATGTAGCTTGGCTGTGGTAGACTGCCTGTTTTGAGAATTTTGTTTCCACTGAAAGTTATAAAATCAAAGGTACTAATTTTGTTTGAAGTCCAACTCACCAATTTCGGAACGAACTACAACCAGCGTAAGATATTCAGTGACTTTCGATAGCAACGAGACCAGTTATCAGCTACCGGACTTACCAGGCCAAGGAAGAAATGGGAGTGTAATGTCTTTGTTTATGTCAGCATGCATCGATGGTTGTCATATTAAATGTAAATGCTTCCCTCTTTTCATATGTAAACAAACGAGACACCATCTTGGAAAATCCTGAATCACATGTGCGAATCACGTAAAATAAACCCGTCGTAAATCCGACGAAATCTTTGCCAATCTTTTGTGTAAACGACACATCTTTCTGGCGACGAGGAAGAAAAGAACCCAAACAAATGTCCTTGATGGGGAGAATCGATGATTTTTCTAGCGAACCTTTACAATGGAATTCGTATCTGGAGAGGTTTGAAGCCTATCGCATAGCAAATGACATAAGTGATGAAAAGTGTGTATCAGCCTTCGGTACCGTTACTGGACAAACTACGTACCAATTGTTAAGGAATTTGTGGGAGCCTGACAAACCATCGAACCTGACTTTCACACAACTGAAAGGTTAGCTCAATGAGTACTTTACGCCTAAGCCTAGAGGAACGGTTTCGTTTTAACGAAAGGGATCAGCGATCCGACGAGACAATTGCTGCATACCTTGTAGAGTTGTGAATAAGGGCTGCATACCTTGTAGAGTGTGAATTCGGGAACAGTTTAACAGAGAGTATTAGGGATCATCTTGTGTGCGGGTTAACAAACCCCCAGATCCAGAAACGATTATTGTCAGAAGAAAATCTAACACTCGAAAAAGCAGTCCAGTTAGCTTTAGCGATGGACACAACATCAAATGACACAGCCCAGCTTCAAAAACAGAAGCATGCTAACTGAAATAACAATTGATACACTTCGATTGTGAAGGAAAAACACAGATATACCTTTATTATTTCTCTCCACGTACAACACGGACCGACCATCCTACAACAGTACAGATTTCACGATCCTAACTCCCTATTGCGCAATCCCTATCAGTGGCAGCAGAGTATAAAAGTAGCTCAACAAACTCGTTTAAAAAAACCAGAAAACAAAACATATTTACAGAAATACAAAGTAACATATTTACATACTGCGATCAATCGTACCAGTGTTTAAAGCTTTTCTTAACATGCTAGATGAAGCACCTTTTTAGTCAGACAATCAGCAAGTTGTGAATTACAATCACACCACTTAACTTCCTTGATTTGCCCATTTTCCATGAGTTCCTTGATTCCACTCATTTCCAATCTTAACCTTTTTTCTGAGACATATTTTTGAGATTTCACTGCCTCTTGCAAGGACTTGCAGGCAGTGTAGCAAACGATTGGTATGAATTTGGAATCGGGTTTGCCACTAACTAGTTCTCCCAAAAGAGTGCATATATGCCCTGAGGCAAGGCTAGAATTTCAGCAGCTAATGTACTGAGGACCACCCTACGGAGCCTTTTTGAATTCCACCAAATAGGTGAAAACCTCCCAGAATGACTGGCCAATAGAACAATAAAACCACCCTGAGTACCACCATTGGGCATATTACCAAGTGAAGCATCACTGTATAAGGCAATACACAAATCATTTAAAGATGCATCAAGCCTTTAAAATTTAATCCACACTGGGTGCTTTTGGCTTTGACTATAATTTTTTTGACCTCTAACACATCTTTAATAGTTGCACTGTTCACATTATTTGGCACCCTATTGACATCAAATAAGATATCAGGACGGCGTTGGTGTACCAGCTAAAGTAACTGGCCAATTTTAGACCTCAAAGTGTGCTTTTCATGCTCAGTTAATTCAGCAGTTTTGTCACTCGATCGTGATGCTCCAATATCAATTGTACTTAGAGCATTGGTGTAAGCCTCTTGATCAAGATAGAAGACATCACCATGTGACACAATTTCAATACCACAATACTTAAATGCAGTGTCGCACTCTTTACTAATACTGAAGATTGACCTGATTCTTGAAATGACTTCCAAAAACGGGCTGTTACCTCCCCAAATGAAATCATCCACATGACATGCCAAAATACCATACACTTCTCCAGTACTTTGGCACCAATAGAACACTGCAGAGTCAACTTTAGACACTTGTGTCCCATTTTCCAACATAACAGACTTAACCCTTTTGTACCAGCTCAGAGAGGCATCATTTAGGCCATATATGAATTTCCTGAGCTTCCACACAACATTATCATTGGCAGGAGCTTCTTTGGGAGGTCGTATGAAAACATCCCTATCAATTGGCTTGTCTTGGAGAAAAGCAGCCTTAATATCCATTGAATTTATCCCCCAGTTATTCTGGGCAAAAACAGCTAAGACTAATCTCAATGATTCATGACCACAGGTTGGCGAGTCTTTGTCATCATTAAAGTGATACTCTTCAAAACCCCTAGCAACTAATCGTGCTTTACATTTGACACCATTATCTGTAGACTTAAGAGTACAAACCCATTTAGTGGATATGAGCTTTTGACTTGTATACTGCACTTCTTCAAACACATCATTATCATTCCAACTATCAAGTCGTACCTGTTTGGCAGAAGATATATCAACATCCTGAGTTATCATGATACCTCGTCACACCCCTCAACAAAATCTTGCATCCGTTTTGGTTTACTCCTAGACCTGGACGATTTCCTCTGTCTAACAGTATCTGCGTCACCATTTGCACTTTCACCATTACCATCTGGCAATTCATTTTCCTTAATCTCAACAGTTTTACTCTGAACTTGAATTTTAGAAGCATCTTGACTATTAAAATTTTCATTATCTTTACTTGGAGAAAAACCATCAACAACTTGATTATCAGTATTGCCAGTGGAATCTGATTGCATCTCAATTTCATCATTCCCAGTCTTCCATTCCATTACCGTTAACTTCACTATAGTCAGAATCATTAGAATTTTCTGTTGCATTAACAGGTGATTCAGAAAACCCAACTTGTATTACCCTACATTTGTGTACTCTTACCAAAGCCCCACCGTGCCTAACAAACAGGATTAGACCATCAAAACCAATCATAGAACCAGGGCCTTTTCAAGTGCGACTATCAGGTCTCTTGAAGTAGACCCTGTCACCAATTTGTCAAGATTCATCATAATTACATGTATGTTTGCGCAGGGCCCTTCTTATTTTTTCAGAACATTCAGCTGTAACATATAATTGCCTGGCATAATGCATGGCATTAATGTGGCTGCCGACAACCTGTGAAACTGTTTTACCTTCAAGGGCAGGCAGCTCGTCGTCAAGGACAGATGGGAGATTGGGATTTCTTCCGAAAGCAATCTGACCCATTGACATTTTGAAAACAATTTTTTGCCATGAGGGTCCAACCAAATGCGGTTTGAATATCACACATATGACTGTCCATAATTTTATCTAGAGTTTCACTTATTATTGTATTGTGACGTTCGCAAATCCCATTACTCCATGGGCTGTAACCTGGAGTTCTAATCGGTTTAATGTTAAAGTTCTCGCACATACCCCTAACCACAGGACTGTTGAACTCACCTCCATTATCAGAAAATAGTCTTTCAGGGGCACCATGAATACTTATCCAGTACATTATGAAACTACAAACGAAGGTTTCTGCTTTATAAAACTACCAACGATGGTTTTTGGGCGCTCGTTGTCTACTATACATCCCGCACTGAATTGGCTGAACTTATCGATGATATGCAGGTAGTAAAAATTGTTGTCAAGCTTGTGCAAATCCACAGCTACTACATCATTAAAATCACTGGCCCTTGGAAGTCCAACTGCAAGTCTAGCTGGTGGTTTCTTATGTTTGTTACAAGACTCGCAGTCCTTCACTACTTCCTGTAACAGATGAAATATATTAGGGCTATTTATATGTGCTGATTTTAGTAACTGACGTAGTATTTCAGCTGATCCATGTCCAAACTGAAAGTGGAGTTTTACTGACCGTTTCTTCCTTTCCTTGTCATCAAGACCCTAAAAGGTGGAATTGGTAAACACGTCCGAGTCTGTCTCAACATCTGTGCCCAAAATATCAATGCAGTAGTGGCCTGTTGATGTACTTTGTAGCTGAATGAGCTGCCCTAGGAATTTTGCTGTATCATTGTTGAGATTTATTTCACACTGTGCTTTTTTCATTTACTCCTTGCTAAGCAAGAGTGGGATCTTCACTGGTACAACTTCACATTTTATTTTACAAGATTTTGTTCCTACTTTGGCTGCAAGAGTGACAACTCTGGTTGATGTAACAGTAGCTCCATGACCAAATTTAAATGGCAAGCTACTTGTTGCTGACTCAATTATTTCCCCTCCACTAGATATATAGTTACCTGACCGCACACTATTCTGGTGCAGGCAGTATCCAAAATGACGGCTCCATTGGACTCAGCTACAAGTACCTCGCTCTAATTGTAAAGTGTAACGTCCACCTCTGCACTCACCTCAGTAGATTCAGTCACATGTACATTATCAGGGCACTCCTTTTGAAAGTGAAACACTGACTGAAACACCCTACGCTTCATCCTCGGGCCGAAAATATTTACTGGATTCAGCTTGTTAGAGCTTATGCCCACTGGCTCCATAATTGTAATGCGGTTGTCGAGAATGCTAATACCTAACAATGGACGTAAGTTTATACGAGTAATCAGGCCAACTAGTCATTGGCCTACTCCCAGCCCTAGTGTTGTGTCTCTCACCGGTGAATAATGCCTCTTGTTTCACAATTATGGGTTGATAGTTTTAGGCATCCTACATATTGTAAACAATGTTGAGTAAAGGGTATTTTCCCAGTACCCAGAGTTATTCAAAGGAATATGGAAAATTAACACAGACTCAAAAGTTACATATAGGCACCGAAGTAGAGACCAAAGCATAGAAACTACGGCCTATCCCATTTACGGTTAGAAAGGATGTTGATGCAGGAATCCAAAGTGTGCTTGCGGCAGATGTAATCGAGCCAGTAGAGGGTCCAGCGCCCTGGGTATCCTCGACAGTGTCCCCCATAAAGAAAATGGTGGTGGGGTACGCATCTGCGTTAATATGAGAGAACCAAACAATGCAACCAAGCGTGAACGATTCCCAATGCCCACAGTTGATGAACTCATCAATGCTTTAAACGAAGCTTCTGTGTTTAGTGCGCTAGGTCATAGCGCAGGGTAACATCAGTTCTTGCTTGATGAAGAAAGTAGACATATCACAACTTTCACAACACACCGTGGTTTGTACATGGTACAAACGCTTCTAGTTTGGGGTAAATGTTTCAACGGCTGATTGAGTGTAGGGCACGCCTACATCGTGAAAATTGTAAGATATCACAGCCAAGAGTGGTATACTTTGGGCATGCATTCTCTGCTGAAGGGAATGACCTTGCACTAGAGAAAATTAGTGACATTCAGAATACCAAAGTTCCAAAGTATGCAAGCGAGGTACGCTCTTTCCTTAGCTTGACACAGTATTTGGCCAGATTCATATCCAACTACGCTTCAATCACTGCACCGCTGCGCGAACTGACGAAGAAAGACGTAAGGGTTGTATGGTCAAGCAACTGCAATCAGGCGTTTGAAGATTTGAAAGTTGCGCTAACAAGTAAAACGACCATGACGTAACTTGGTAGCACTAAAGCGTCAGTTTTGATTGTTGATGCTAGCCACTTTGGCCTCTCAGCTATGCTATGTCAAGGTAGTAAAGTCGTAGCCTATGCTAGCCGTGCGATGCCAGCAGCAGAATCTCGCTATGCTCAAATTAAACGCGAAGCGCTCGCAATTAAGTTCGAAATAGACCGATTCAGAGTCTACTTGTACGGTAGCCATTTCGAAGCCTTCACTGATCACAAGCCTCTATTTCCTATTTTTAACATTCAAGGCGCAAAAGCCAACGCGAGATTGGAACCGTGGCTGCTAAACTTCAGCAATACGACTTCGAAGTCAAGTGTATAGCAGGTAAAGACAACCCGGCCGACTATCTGTTGAGGTACCACGGGCATACTGGGCATTGCAAAACCAAGATAGAAGATTATGTGCACAATGTGTAGCAACGCCGTGCCAAAAGTGATGAAGTTTGAACTTGTCCAAAGCGAATCAAAACGCGACAGTGAGATACAAGCACTCAAATTGGAAACTGGAGCGATGAAACTATTCGCCAGTTCAGTAACCTGAAAAATAAATTTTCTGTATTTAAAGGTGTTGTCTTGGAGGACACGCGCATAGTATTGCCACGATCTCTTCGTGAATATGCAGTTGACTTAGCACATGCTTCCCACCAGGGAATAGTTAAATCAAAGTAGCTCCTGAGAAAGTCTGGTTCCCCGGTATCGATAATGCTCTAGTTCGTAAAGTAATGGGTTGTTTAACATGCCACATTGCAACGCCAACTCCAACATCACCCGAGCCTTTGCAAATGACAGAACTCCCAAAGACTCCGTGGGAATCCGTATCAATGGATTTTAAAGGACCATTCGCGGGGGGAGAATACATTATGGTAGTTGATACAGTCGATATCCAGAGGCTGTAGTTGTGACGTCACTTCAAGCGAAAACCGTGATTCCAGAACTAGACAAAATATTCTCGAGACACGGGATTCCGAAAGTGGTGCGAACCGATAACGGTCCACCAATGAACTCAGAGGACTTCCCTAAGTTTGCACATTAACTTGGTTTCACTCACAGAAAGTGTACCCCATTGTGGCCACGTGCCAATGGCAAGGCTGAGCGCTTCATCCGCACGCACGTTAAGTCAATCCGAGCGTCAGTGCTGGAAAAGACAAATAGAGCGCAAGAACTGTGTAAAGTTCTGCGCCAATACAGAGTTACACCTCACAGCACTACAGGTGTGTCTCCGTGTGAATTACGTATGGCAGGAAAATGTCTATCACGCTCCAAGAACGCGAACGCGAGCTAAGCGATTCAATTGTACGAGAACGCAACGATAAAATGAAGCAGAAAATAAAAGTGAACGCCGACAAGTCGCTACACACACGAGAATGTAATATCGCCGTTGGTGATACCGTCCTAGTTTAACGGAAAAAGCAAAACATGCTGTTTAGACCCTTCAGAGCCAGTCCAATGAGAGTAACGCAACGTAAAGGGAATAGCATTTCTGCAAAAGGAGAGGATGGTTCTTCAATAACAAGGAATTCGTCTTTCTTCAAACGCATTGACAGTGAATCCAGTGAGAGTAAAGCAGCACCAACAGAGCCAAGTAATAATGCTGTGAACGAAAAACCTACAGAGTTAAGACGTTCAAAACGAACGTTAAACCACCAGATCGGTTGATATCGGAAACGTGAGGTACTGTATCATATGTGAACTTTCTAAACACACAGCGTTAATCAAGAGAACTTTTTTGATTTCTGTGAAATAATTGAAATTTTGTAAACTGTTTTGGTGAATCGTGAGCACATTCCTTACCCAGTCATTTTATGGGATAAATGTTCAAACTAAAAGGGGAGGGATGTAATGTCTTTGTTTATGTCAGCATGCATCAATGGTTATCATATTAAATGTGAATGCTGCCCTCTTTTACATGTAAACAAACGAGACGCTATCTTGAAAAATCCTGAATCACATATGCGAATCACGAAAAATAACCCGTCGTAAATTCGACGAAATCTTTGCCAATCTTTTGTGTAAACACTACAGGGAGCCTGAAGATCACCAAACAATCATTCATTAAATTCTGCTTAAAGTTAGTAGGCAGTAAACGTTTTAAAATTTGTGAGGTTTCATGTTCACCCAAAAGTGTTGCCTGGCTTTTTGTATGATTTCGGAGGTAGGCTCAAAGAGAATAACATAGGTCTCTGCACTCATGAGATTTTCTGATTTTAATGAAGCACAAGACTTGCCATCGTTACAACATGGAAGAACTGCCAAATCCTTGATGGTGAAAGGGTAACACCTTGGAGTCTGACAATTGAGATGTTTATCAGAGCATTTTCATACTTACCCTAAAGCATTACTTTTGCTTACTACTGTAGCTAAAATCTACACAGTTGCCGTACCTGATTCAACTGTCACATATTCTTTTACACTGGTAATTGATAAGATACCGTTTGCAACAATTGCAACTGGCCTAGAGGAAAAAGTATTATCGTCAAGCCACCTTCAAAGTCTGTACCTTAAACCCCACTAGGATAGTTTGACAGCTAGATACTACGGAGGTAAGGATTAACAACTTATCGTAGTGTGGAACGTAATACCACAGGTTAATGCTCCTCTCTTATGTTCAGTATTTACATTCGTTACAGATTTTTGACAAGCATAATCGGTTACGTGAGTGTGAGACTGTCTTCTTGAATTACGTTAGGGAACCAATCTAACAAGGATTTTATGGTGAAACTTGTACTGGCCTGGTGATTTTTCTTTGTTTCAAAAACCCAAATGTACTAAACAGTATGCAGCCTGCATATTCTCATCACCTTCAGATAAAAGCTTACAGCATAAGCCCATTTAAAATAAGGTGAAATGCTACCAACAAAACCTCCTTTAACTTAGCAGTTAAAGAGTAAAATCCCCCAATGAAAGATCCGTTGGAATTATTTCAATATCGTTTACCGTTCTCAGGGTATACCTCTTCAAAATTGATGGTTTCTGAAGTAACTCATTCCCCATGCAAAAATAATGATGTGGAGTGTTGCACAGAGTAGTAAGCATTTCTTTTGTAACCCTTTACAAATTGTCTCTTAAATACTGATCATATAGTTTACAGTTTGGTGAGTGATACCGATACTTTTAATCAAAACAATTTTAACTTTCATAATAAATCCGTCAGGGGATACCTATCTACATGTGTCCTTGGAATGAACGTTGTAAAAACAAAAGGCTAACATTTGGTAAGACCACCTTTTCACATTTTCAAGCTGCTTCCATAAAATGAAAATGAACCCAGCTATGTACTTCCCATGTAACCAGCCTTTCATTAAATGAACAGTACTTCGGTACCTACAATTGCGTGACTTAGTTGCATACAGTGTTGAGAAAGAGTGGTTAAAGCTGATTAAATGAGAACATTGTTATTAAAATAAAGATTGTTTTTGCATCGTTTCTTTAACTTTAACCATTCTCTTTCTCATATTTAGTTACTCAATAAAATATATCATCCATGAACATGATAGTTAACCCTTACTCGAAGTCCAGATATGGGCCAGATATGAAATTTCATATATGGGCCAGATATGGATTTCATATCTGGCCCATATCTGCTGCAGATATGGGATTTATATCTGGGCCAGATAAAAAATTGGGCAGATATAACCCAGATCTACGCCAGAACCAGATCTAAGCCATATATGGCCAGATAAAGTTTTATCTGGATCAAGTCTTTACATGGAACAGATAAAGTTTTATCTGGACCATATATGGTCCTTATATGAGCAGAACAGATTTCCATATATGGCCCATATCGGCACCAGATATGGAATTTATATCAGATCAGATAAAAAGTTAGGCAGATATTAGACGGATCTAAACCAGAACCAGATCTAAACCATATATGGCCAGATAAAGTTCTATCTGGATCGAGCCTTATATGGCACGGGTAAAATTGTATCCGGACCATATCTACCCTAGCTATGAATCATGGTTAGGACGTATAGTCCACACTCCTCATGGAGACTTTGAACACCAGCAAACAATGTTTAAGTGCTCCATGAATTAGAATTTAATGTAAGTATTGGGTTGAATTGACTTAAGTACATAAATTCAACTCATTTCATAACAGTGAACAGAAAAATGGCTTGAAATTTCCTATTTTATGTGATCACAGTGATATGGGCTTCTTATTTTAAACTAAATTTTGTTTTACTGCGTAGTGCTTATTTTACTTTCAACTTCCTAAATCATGAAAAATGTAGGTTTAGATACAAGCTCCTCCCAAATATGCAAATCATTTGTCTAAGTTCACTTAGTACACTACGGTATTAACAAAAGTGTAGCCACTTAATAACTGCAATGTCTGGGAAGGTGATGCTGTATCCAAAACATGTCTTAGTTTGTAACAAACATAATCCAGGAATCAAATCAAATAAATAATAAAACAAACTAACAAAATGCTCATTTGCATATCCAGCATATCAAGTTACATCTGGCTTGATATGGCCATATAAAACTTTATTTGCATATCTGGAATTGCATTGTATCAAGTTATATCTGGCTTGATATGGCCATATCAAACTGTTTTTACATATCTGGACAGACATTTCATCAAGTTATATCTGGCTTGATATGGCCACATAAAACTTCATTTGCATATCTGGAATTGCATTGTATCAAGTTATATCTGGCTTGATATGGCCATATTAAACTTTATTTGCATATCTGGAATTGCATTGTATCAAGTTATATCTGGCTTGATATGGCCATATAAAACTTGATATAATGTAGCAAGACATCTAAATCTGGCTGTATATCTGGCTTGATATGGCCATATAAAGACTGTATTTAGCCAGATATATCCAAATATCAATCCATATCTGGATTTGGAGTAAGGGAACATATCTACATCCAAACAAAACCATACGCATTTTAATTCTTTTCAGATACACACGAAATGACTTTAAGGTGGGGGTATGGGGACCATCCTCTTTTAAGCTACATGTAAGTGACACTTAATGTTAAGAAATATTACAGAATCAATTGCACTGTTGAGGTCCAAAGGGTACAGAGACAAAGGAATGGCCATTCTCTATTTGTAGCATTTTTAAATATTTAATATGATTTTTGAAGGCATTCCAACGCTATTAATAGGGCTCAGGTGTAAACTAATGCTTGATAAAGGAAACAATTATGTTTTCGAAGACACACTTCTAACATACGATAGTTGTAAAAGGTTAGAAAACGAACAAGGTTGTTGGCTATAAATTACTGTGCACACTCATTTTCAGGTTTTCGTCCAAATGCTTTGATTAAATTTTGACCCTTCAGAACAGTAGAATACCCTAGTTCATCCTTTCTCAAGTCACGGTTTCAAGACAATTGCTTTAAGGAGATTTTTATGGTATCAATTGTGTCTTCTATCTAAAATTTTCATTAGGACGCATTTCAGATCCCAAGAAATAGGTCTTTGTTAAGCGGCGAAGGCCTAATGATTTTCTTAAGCATATTTTAGTAGTGTGAGTAGTTTAATCATTGCAAATGCAGCTTTTTTCTACTAAGTTTAAATGAAGGTCACCTGTTGGGGACGTTGGCCCTGTCCCTTCTTTTGACTCCGAATGCTGCACTTAAGAAATGAATTGATACACTGTAAAAACACCTGGGTCATTCTGAGTGACCCATCTCATGGGTTACTGGCGTATTACCCAAAAGTTGGGTCGTTTTTTATGAGTATTTACGCAATGTTGTTGACATACTACAAAATACTATACTTGGTCATTCCATAGGGTTTTTTATTGGACAAGTGCAGTTATGTGATCATAACATTACAGGCGGCCAGGCCAGACGAACTAACCAGCGCCTCATCAGTACTGAAAAAGGTGAAATGTAGGGGAGACAAATTAGCAGCATTTTGCATAATAAACTTCTTTTTACGGTCCATGGAACGAAAAGACAGTCACAAGGATTTCACTGTAGCATTACAACGCTGGTAAATGAAAATATTCTGGTGTTCTCATATAAAGTAGGGATGTCCAACGTTGGGCAGTGGCTTAAGGGTTTAGGCCCTACGCTTAGGCTGATATCAATGATTTGTATGCTTATATTCACATCATTACCATTCACAACTAAAGACTAAACAATAGCGTTAGCTATATGCCAGTCTTATCTTCTTACATAGACTAGGCCTAGCCTGATGGACCGAAGCCGCAAGGTTTCTTTGTATCAGGAAAGTCACTTTTGAGGCATTGTAGAATTAAACTAAAATTCACAAATTATGTTGGTACTACGTGTCTGTCATATAAAAAGCTTTCGGGCCAAGTCGGCCCCAAACCATCTCAACCCTAACCAGGGAGTTGCAAACAGACCTAACCAACTCGATCATACTCCAATCAGGCACCATTATGAAAAGTGAAGTCAATAAAATTTGGGTGCCAATTCTGATGCCCTGAGTGGATTTTGTGGAGGTGAAGCCAATAGGTGTGTTTTAGTTTAAGCTAGGAATTGAATTCGTGTTGCATACTATGCTATCTTCATCCAGTTATTCAATACTTTGTCTTCCACTCCATCTATCTTGCATTTCTGTTTTTTGCACTAATTGTGATTGGAATTGCTCAGGGCATTAATGTACCTAATTCATGAAATTTTCAATTTAGATATTTTATCATACTGCTTGGGTAGTGGTACAAACAAACAAATTGTTTTTAGAAGGTGCTTGAAAAATATTCAGAACTCCTGATGTACAATGAACAGAAGTAACTCTAATTTGATCTTTCTGTAGCAAGATCTTACATGGTATGCTGTTAATGTTCAATCTAAAATAGGGTTGTTTTTAGTATACTCTTTTCTGTAGAACTCATCCTTTGCACCAGCTATAATAATCTTAAAGAGAACAACAAGCTTTTTTGGGATAATTTAAGTGGAAAATATTTCGGTTATTAAGGAATATGCGATTTAAGGTACAAATCTTCAATGTGTTAACTAATAAACCACTGTTTACATTAAGTCATGTCATAATTATTTTGGTGACTTCACGTGCAGTCATTTGCTGTTGTCACTATGTTATATCAGAGCTGATAGAAAACTCTCTAGACTTTGTCAAAAAAAAAAGACTTTGACGTGATTTGTGACTTAACTGCAACTCTACAAGACTTGGCCATTTCTGCCATGGAGTGATGCAAAGCTGCTCGACTGCATAATTTTACAGCCAGCTACGGTAGACACCTCAAATATCAAAGACATCTTGCTATTTAAACTTGTTCTAATGGAACTTTCTAAACGTGTTGTAAGTGGCTAAAAATAAGCCTTTTTTTCTGAAAAATCTGCTCATAAATCTACACATTTTCTTTCTAGAGGAAGGAACCAATATCCCTCAACTAATTGAGGAAATTTACAGAATAAGAAACAGCCACATGCCCTCATTTTACACAAAACAACCAAGTCAGCCATTTACTACCGTTGAACAAGTAGGGCGCTCCGCAGCTAGCTGCAGCAGACATCAGTTAAGTTAAAATGAGGTCACCCTTTACATTTCGTATTATTTTGAACAATTCTTAAAGACAGTCGATGTTTAACAAGGTGGGAATTAATCCAGCAATTCGTGTTTATTTGTAGCCGAATAGAATAGCAAAGTTTTACTTGACCCTTCATGTGATCACTCTATGCGTATTTCACAGTGACCGTACGACACTTAGCCGCCTAGCCTAATATGATATTTCAAGTAGGCAAACTGTCAGACTTTACACTTGGTTTATAGATGCTGAATATTGAGGGAAGAAGTACATCGTTTTTGGTAGAGTTTTAAATGTCCACCTACTCCACCCTCTGAGATCTGTGAAGGTTAAATTCTTAATTTGTTTCCATATTGCTTTGAGACAGGAAGAATGAAGACTTTCTGTAGTTAGTGTTTAGTAGCATTTTAGTGGGCAGAGGAACAGTATATTGCATGCAATTACATCTTACCTCAACTTTACAAAAAATAAGTCTTTGTTAAAAACATTGCTATCAAATTTGGCTTAAGATGATTATCTCTTCCAACTGATACTGATAATCCATGGAAGTTTCAGTATTTTATGTTGAACGTCTTGAACAGACACACTTAGTACAAGGATGCTGCTTTTCCTTACGCAAGTGCTTTTAGACCTTACAGTCAACTGTGGAAAAGTATTGTTTAATGCAGCTCGACAGTGTGAGTTTAAAAAAAGTGGTCATCTTTTCAAAATTTCAACTTTATACCTGAAAAAAAATGGCAGATATGACAAAACGGTTGACTTGCAATATATGAATACAAAATGTAAAGACTTGCAAACTGTAGTTTTGACTTACAAAGTAATTTATATTCTGCTAATGAAAAAATATACTTTTGGCTAGTATTTTATATGGAAATAATTATTATACTTTTTGATATGTCACAAGTCAGCTGAAGTTTAAAATGTTTAAAGACACAGTATGAACTTTTTCAATAACTTAATACAGAAATTGATAAATTGCAAGTAAAAAGTTGTTTAGAAATATGTCACGATATCAATCAGGTCATCATGCATTAAGTCAACTAGTTGTTAACATAATAATGATTGTCTTTTGCCCTCAAAAAATTTTCTGCATTAACTCAAATTGGTTTGACCATTTATCACAAATGCTTGACATCTTTAGGCAACAGGAGGTTATCGTAAGTTATACTATTGACTACGAATCGTATATCCCTCTTACAAATGAATCAAGCGGAAAAGTAATTAAGGGCACAGGACCAATTTACACATAGCATACACTTTATAACTTTAAGATGTTGGAAATTTGCATAATATGCATATAAAGCTAAAACTGTACGTTTTTAAATACAAATCAGGCTTTAAAATCGCAATTTCAGTCTTCTTCCTTCTATCTTCTCAAAACTGAAGTTTTTTTTAGACAGACATATGGTTTTGACACAGACAAATGGGTCATTTCCTTCACCCAGTTTTGACCCAACTGCCTGGGCGGTGGGAATTTTACCCAGTTGCTGGTCATTACCTGGTCAAGAAGACCTAGGTCAAGATAGACTGGATCAAAAATGACCCATTCCTGTGTCATATGTATTTTGAACCAGATGTCGCGTCAAGTTGACCCAAAGTTGGGCTGGTGAAATTTGACCCATACTCTAGGTCAGTTAAGGTTCAAAAAGGACCCAGGAGTTTGTACAGTGTAGAATTAGACTACCAAACCTTTCCTTTATAAAAGTGTATGTGTATGGCGTCTTGACTAATAGCTATGCTATACAATAGCTAATAGCAATGCTGAATATTTGTTTAGAAGAAATAAAATCAACAGGGCTCTTTTTTCCTCGGGGTGCGCATGTTACAGGCAATAGTAATAAGTTGAACAAACCTTTGTCTTCATCAGAAGTCATCATTGGCATGATCTAGAAAAAAGAGAACGGTATTTAGTATGAGCTCAAACAGTAACAAGCATTTGCATGCTCAGCATGGCATAAGATGTTGATATCAGGCAGAAGATTGTAGGAGTTGTACATGGCTTTTGAACATGCAGTAACGCATGCGGGAGAACGTTGACAAATATGGTATATTTAAGATAGATTAGAATTACAGAGTGTAATACATTGCATAGGAGGTGTTACCTTATGCAAACGGTTGGCCATTGTTTTCAAATACCAGGGAGAGTTGGGGAAAGTTGTGAATGGGGAAATAGAAGGGAAAAGCCCCGTGGCGACACTGCTGTTTGCAGACAACTTAGCACACATCTAGATGAAATCATACATGCAGTGGAGGATGTCCAATTTTACTGCAAATCTATTTATGCTGAACGTGCAGGAACAAAGTCGACCGAGGCCTCACTATGCTTGGGGAGTTGGGTTATACGTCAAAAAATTTTGTCGCTGAAGTTATGAGTCTTCCCTACCTGGGACGCGAGCCTGGCCTAAATTTGGCATTACAAATGCTCTCGGCTCTTACAGGCTGTCAAGGTGGCTGGTCCAAACAGGTGATTGCAGATTTTCCACCGGGACTCTTCTTACCTGATCATGATCAAACTTTCCACCGCCCTCTCTAAGGGGGTCTCTCTTCCCCTTTTAGCCAATTTTATCTTTGACAAAGTTTTGAACTGCTTGTAAGATGAGAAGTTGTTTTTATTTTGGTTGATTAAAAAGGAAGGGTATGGTGTGGAACAAAACTAATAAAGGAATGAAGAAATTCAAGAGAGCGCGAAATCCTTCCAATTGTTTAGTATTTTATAGTAGAAGTTACCCTCCTTAAAAGCAAAAAGCGGTTAACCGTTCATCGGGGATACGGCAATATACTTTACTGCACAGGGCTCCCCGAAAAATTCGAAACTTCTTCCTTTACAAGGATGCGACTTAGCCCTTGTGCGTGAGGGTTTGATGATGGGAGGGGGTACCACAGGACATGATGGTGAAATCCCATCACATATAACCCTGGAAGTTGGTGTTAAGGATGCATGTTCTTATCTACGATACTATCAATGACCCTTTCTTTGTTACCTAGTGCAAAAGTAGCATCCCGAATGATGGATGTAAGGGGTATCTCTTCCCCTTTAGACAATTTTGTCAGTTTAAGATGGCTTGGATGCAAAATAGTACCCTCTTTGGCAAAGTTGTAAACAGATTTTATGTCAGGAAATTGCCCTCATTATTGATATTTTGACTATGGCGTGGCACACCTTCAATAATGGTACTATGAGACCGGCACAGGATTTTTCTGGAAGCTTTGATGTAATCACAAAATGGTGACGCAGTTATGATTTCATTAACTGACATCCAATTTCCACTTCAAAAGAACAAAGAACAAAATAATCCAATAAACAGCTTCCAGTGGGGGAATGACAGAGTTGGTGTAAAGCTATAACATAGTGGCAAAGAGAATTAACACTTTTTTCTCGGGAGGTGCAGTAAACTACCTTTGAATAAGCTTGGTTAATGGGTAAAAAATCATGAACGTCACCCTACAAATGTAGCCCATAATTCATGATTATCATATGACCGCCTTATTTGGACTGATTTCGGAAAATAGTTCCCGCCAGAATAATTCTTTATATTAATAGCCAAATAATGGTCATGAGATATGGATAAAAAATCTGTTAATTGCGGATGGAGCAACCCGACATTTTCTATTGGAATCGTCACAAAATCCGTAAATGCGTCTTTGAATAAATACAATTGGGGTGGTGTAAAAAGACCAGAATAGAATTTAAAAGTTAAAGGGGGACAGAGAGGGCAAAACGCTTGAGAATGTGGGAAGAGTTTGCAAACAATTTGATAGTTTGCCAACAATTTGTGATCAAAAATGATAAAAATTGAATAATTGATGCACTACACAGTCAAAAACACATATCGTCCTACCCCGTGCAGAAATCTATTCTTTCAAAAATTAAATTTT
This sequence comes from Holothuria leucospilota, assembly GCA_029531755.1. NCBI lineage: Eukaryota > Metazoa > Echinodermata > Holothuroidea > Aspidochirotida > Holothuriidae > Holothuria > Holothuria leucospilota. The sequence continues at coordinate 158,862 of JAIZAY010000044.1, forward strand.
TAAAATTTTCGAAAATCACTTGAGGACATGCACCCTTTCATGCCCCCTGCCGGCTCCACTGCCCCTGCTCTTAACATGAAACCATCACTAATCTCATACGTTTTACATTGCATAACGTGTTATCTAAAACCAGTGACGCCGCCAGGAGTACCACAGATGACGTCGTAGTGCCACCTCAATTAACCCACAAGCAGTAGCGTGTTCAAACGGCTTGCCGGGGGGCACAGGCCCCCCCCCACTTCCGAAGTCAGTCGGGGGAAAATCCCTTAGTCGGGGGATTTAAGGGTTAGGGGAAGAGAAAAAGATTGAAGAGACACACTGAGCACTCAACAGGGATGGCGCCAGGTGGGAGCAGGGGGCCCACATCGGGGAGTCTTAATCGATACGATAGAGTATGCAGTCCCCAACGGCGCCTGAGAGAGGACAATTTCTCTAATAGGAACCCAAAATTTTCGGCGCGCTACGCGCGCTGTACAGTCACTCCAGGATCTTCAGCAGTTCCAGTCCACATTGCTAGATAGCACAAGTCCTGCCAATCTTACCACGAAACATGTAGGCAGAGAACACTGTTTATGTGGAGGTCGAAAGTTCCATCCCATGCCCATCCCTAAGCCTAGTTCCTATTCTCTTGTGTGTGTCATGCGGTACGGTCAGTTTGCGAGCGACTCACAGACCAAAGTTTGGCTATTTCACAGGGTGTACTCCAGGTGTTCCGATAAAATGTATGTTATCCTCGATATGATCTAAATCCCCTACAGTTTTTCTCTTTTTTTCTCTTTATGTTCTTAATGATCACATATCTTTTTTGTGTAAGCCTACCAAAAATTTTCGCCCCTTTTGCAAGTTCAAGTTTCAGATTCCAAAGAACACTATATATAAAGTGCGCAACTCGACTCATGAAGAATTAAGTGATATTATGCAAAATATACCCTGAAATGGCATGGAATAGTAAGCCATATCCCGCTGTCTCTACCTCTTCGACAAAGGGGCTGTCAAAGCTTGGGGTCGCTGGCATGGCCCAGCCCTCTGGCGGGAAATTATGTAGCCATTAATGATCGGTTTACTTATTTTGGCTTTCAAAGGGTCGTTTCTGCAATGAAATCAAAGATTTTCGGTACGCTTTGCCCACTCTTCCTCAGTTCTGTTACTTATAGCTAAATATAGTTCAAAACTTCAAACCATTTCCACCTTTTCAAGTAACTGAAGAAGTTGAATACATGAATATAAGTACTGTAAATGTTGGGAATTAGTCACCTTATTTAGTGAATGTTTTCTTGGGTCTGTAGTGCGGTACGGCTATAGGACACGAGGAGAAAAGTACAATTTAAGTGATACCCGATAGGGACCAACTGCAAAGACAATTGCCCTTTATTAGCTTTTAATAAGTACCGATTCTTTTTAGTGTAGGCTAACCCAAAAAATTTTCACTCGCTTCTCGCGCTTTGCAATTTCACACTTTACATTCTGGGCCGAAAACATTAAATCAGCGCCGAAACTACGTTCCTCTAGTATATACACATTTTATGAAATATATGCCCTACAATGGCATGGTTTAGTACACAGATTTTCTTCAGATCCCTCCTCAACATCCCCTTGACGGCATCGGGGCTGTCAGGGCTTCGGGTCGCTGCCTCCGCCCGTCTAGCCACCCGTCGGGCAAAATCCTGGCGCCATCCCTGGCACTCAAAACTTAGAAGAAGTTGCCTACAGGATGAAATTAGGAGAGAATTTTTTCATTATATGGTCGTTTACCAAAGGATAGAGCTCTTCCAATTGCCCTTCAGTGAATAATCAGACAGGATGCTATCAATATCAATATCTGGCCCATGGTGCAGGTATGCCTACTATCATTAAGTTCGCTTCGCGCTAGTCACTTTAACCATCTGTAATGGTAAAACTGTATAGGTTTAAGGATGAAACAGTGTTGTTAACTTCTGTGATCATCTCAAGCAGCCTTCTTGACTGGCCTCGTGATCTTACAGTCCTCGTGATCTTACAGTCCTGTCAATGTAGGCTGTGTGACACATACTGTAGCATACTGCAGCTTACAACGCATAGAGGATAACTTGAACTCTCCGTCATTGACATCGAATTTCACAAAATCTGTAACAAACGAAACCTGATCAATAAGGCCTCTAGAACCAATTTACGGTGGTCTTATTACCTTATATTGCAGGAGCTCCCGGGGGCTTCGCCCCCTGCACCCCCACCGGGGCTCTGCCCCTGGACCCCGCCAGGGGCCCTATCGCGGGCCCCTGGACCCCACGCATGAAAACTCGCGCTTCGCGCTCGTGGTGCACCTTCGGTGCACTTGTGACACCCCTCCATGTCAGTCGGGGGAATCACAGGTTGTGCCCCCCACCTCCGAAATCCTGCACACGCCACTGCCCCAAGTTTGTGTAACATGTACTATTTAGGAGTCCCTGCGATTGTAAAGAGTGGTGGGGGATGCTGCCTTTGTCACTACACTCCTGTGGGAGGGTCTAAGAGGGGGACACCCCCTTCTGTTAGAAAAAAATTCTTGCTAATTTAAAATTGCTTACGTGCAAAATGGTGCTATCTTTGGGTAAGTTTTTGGAACTCATCATATAAGGCTGAAAATGTCTACAATTTAGTAAATCGTAATTTTCGGTTAGGTGAAAAAGAAGATTATGCTGTATAAGAGAAGGTTATGTTATCAGGAAACCTCCTGAAGCCCCCTTTTTTGACTACGTTATGGTCTTTTATTCGGGGAAAGTTTCACGCAAAAATACGTCGGCGGAATCCTCAGATACATTCTTGAAATATTACAAAATTTTCCTTTGCTTCATTGCGCATTATAGCGGGTATCTAAAGCTGACAGATACCACATAGGGCCTCCGAGGAGCTCTAGATTAATTATTAAAATGGGGAACTGACATTATGCTTATTATGTGATACCCAAATGATACCACAGAGTATGACGCCGAGAGCTTTGCAAAAATCGTATTTTTACTAATTTCGAACGAAAATCCACACAAACAGATTTCAGCAATGGAGAACAGGAGGAAGAGTATAGGTGCAGGGAGGTGATGTTAGACCTCCCTGATAGGTACAGCAAAAGAGGTGAAAGGCTCACAAGAGCGTTTCAGAATTAATGCTTTTACTTTGTAAGTCCATTAACGATCACAATCTATACCGATAATGGCTGCGCGCAAAGCACTTGGTAAAATGTTTGGTAAAATGAATAACGGAAATATTACGTAGCTTCAACCTTCCACAGCGGTATGCTACAAATTAAATTGAAAGATCCCATATTGATGCAAGGCCCTTACAGAGGTTGGAGAGGTACCATGTACCATGTATTATTACCTTTATAATGGTCATGAGATGGAGTGGATGAATAGAGAGATGGAGTGCATGAATGACCGCGAAATTTTCATTAAATAAGATTTACAAAACCTGAATTCAAGCTCTGCATCGAGGCACTTTCAATTCCCCAATAAACCTATATGCCAATCAAAAAGGAAGTTTTTAACCTGGAAATTCGTAAACAGCTCTCACCCTTTGCTGCTGTGTTTCCACGGGATTTGTTATCCAAAGATATTGATATTAAGAACAATGTAGAGGTAATGGTTTGAAGCGAGGTAGCGCGCGAAGAAATTTGATAGTTTACGAAATATTTGCGAACATCTGATAGTTTGAGAACCAGAGTAGATAGAAAATGATTACAGTAGATCCATCACTTGGTCGAAAATACACCTCACCCCACCCTACAAAAATTTATAGCTTAAACTCCTTTTGGGATCATCTTAATATGTTTGAAAAAAAAAAAAATCAGAAATCGATTGCGGGCACGCGCCCCCATACCCGCGGTCCCGGTACTACTGTCTAAAACACAAGTATTTCACTGCATTTCAGCGTCCTCCAGCACGCACGGAAAGCCAACCGGCTTTAGCAAGCCGTGACAAGAGTCTCTCACGAAGCATGCGTGAGGAGAAAATCCTGTAATGATCAATTACAGGTAAAGACCATTCAGTTCCATTGTCGGGTATTTACAATTTACCCTTGTTATCCTTTGCAACCTTATCCATGTCTACTGCTACCCTAATAAATGGATTATATAAAAAATCGTTTGATATTGAGGAAGTTACCGAAAGCCAAATAAGACATACATTTTAAAATTGCCAAACGATAGGTTATTGCTTCTAAAGAAGAGATGCTGGTGTTACATGTACTATTAATGCCGTAAGCAAATGAGCAGACTAGTTTTAAGACTTTGCAGTTGAATTTTGATTAATGTCCGCATTATTTCGCATATTGCAAAAGGGGGTATATACATATTCAGCGTTTTACGTAAGATCAAGGCAACGCTCGTATAAAAGAGACACCTATTTACAAGTGACTGGCATTGCTGAAGGGATAGGCAAATTTCGTCGATATTTTCTTCAAGATGTAGCAGACGACACGAACCTTTTGTACTTAGTTCCCCGCACCTTTTAAGCTTACGGTATTGTATCTTCAGTAAAGTACAAAGAAAAGAGATAAGTGGTGAATGAGTTTGACCTTTGCGGTATCATCGTCGCATTCAAAGGGATTTGGAAAATTCTTCACCTGTCCAAGTACTAGTTCCATGGTGTAAGTAATACGGATTATGAAATGAAGATAGAGGTCAAATGCATGGATGTATCCCTCTCAGAGAATATAACAGGATTTACAAAAATGAGGAGGAAGCTCTCAGTAAACATCACTGGTACATCTACGGGTGGGGGTCAGTAGCCTACCTGAAACATTTAGAAAAATTCTGAAAAAGAATTTTAGAGGCCTGGACCGTCATGATCACGACAAAATTTATCAGCATTTACATCAGTAATAAATGCAAAACGGTGTGTAAAAAAGAAAAGTTTCTTTAACCCTTTACTGTCCCCTCTAAATTCAAGCTTGACCCTTGCTTTGCATCTGATATTTATTTGTCCGATTGTACGGTTATAGAAAAGTCGCAAGGAGCATAATACAAAAATGTGGGTTGCTTTCAACACTTTATGACATAATGAAAAGATTGATCATTCAAAAAGATATCTATCCTTCCTCCACGAGCAGCTCTACCATCCTCACCGATTTTACAACTAACTTATTCATTAATTTCTGATCTTGGGAAAGTAAGAGAGAACGCAAAATTAGCACCGTTTCACTTTTTCAGAAAAACTGTGAAGTAAGGAAGTAGGCCTACACCAGCTTTGCCATAAACATTCCATCTAGGGTCGTCCGTCCGTGTTTAGTCCAAATACGGTGACTTAACTTGACTAAAAATTGAAGCACGTAATGAAACGTGATTCGGGAATCAAAACTGTTATAATACTGCTCTGAAGTTTTCTATACGTGAATAAAAAATAGGAACGTAGTCGAAAAGTTTGAGTGCTGTTGTCGAAAATTCCGAGTATTGCTCTCCATGGCTGCATGACGCTCGAACAACTAATGCACTAAAGGTATCCTATCAAAAGTATCTGAGGGATGATTTAAGCAAATGTGCGCAAAACGCGCCGTTAAACTTGATGTTAAAATTGTTAGATAATTATATTTTACTTCATGTTACATTTCAGGGATCCTCTAGCCCAAACTAAAATGTTTCCAAACAGATCAATATTAGTTGTTGGCGATTTGCTTTTCTAGCCCCCCCCCCCCCATTTTTTAGATCTCTGTTTGCTTGGTGGATGGCTTGTAATACCGGGGATGCCGGATTCGGCCCTACGGGTAGCTCTTCAAGAACTTTGGTTCTACGTATTACGTGGCGGTGCCGCTGCCACACGAAAAAATGTTATGATATAAAAGTAAATGTAACAGAAAGATAAATATTTTCCTTCGTACTTTGTGTATCAGTAACTTCTGAAATGAGGTAATTAAATGTGTACCACAAGTAAACCAATATAAGCATGGAAGAATCTTCATTTGGAGAGAATAGTGCCTGAAAATGCGAGTTTCTTTGCTTTTGACTTGTATAGGTTTCGGAATTCGACTGTATTTATAATTATTTAAAGCAACCGTACCTACAATCGTTTAACCTTACCTCTTCCTTCTGGTTCAAAGTCGTTGCATGTGTATTACAGTGGCCTGAAAAAATGAATAAAAAGTACCTCATTGAGAAAATACTTTCAGGTATACTGAAGATCTAAATATTCGATTTTTATTGAAATAGCATTGACGTTGTCTGTTTATTATGTAACGAATTGTAAAATCCAGATAACTCTTTTAATGAAGTATTAAAAAGTTGGTAGCTACTTTTGAGAAAAGTATAGTTACAAATATTGTTCGATGATCATGATATTTGTTTCCTTTTTGTTTGTTTTTTGGTGACATGCATGTTAAAAACCAAAGTTTAAATGACCATATCATCGTTGTAATTTCACAACTTACGGTTTGAAGTTAGACAGGAAACTTAATCAGCAATTTGAGAAGAAAAAGAATACCTTTGCAACGACATCTCATTATTATTAGAAGGAGAAGTAGTACAACCAAAAAGATCACTATTCCAAGTATCCAAGGCATCAGCTGCTGTTTCTCGGAAACCGTAAACCCGTCTGTAATGTGTTGGATGTACATTTGTAATCATTGATAGTTCATGAAGAATAAAGAAGATCGAGAATTAAAAACTTCATTATCTTCGCCATCATTTTTAAAATATGAAGATATGAAGACAGAGCCTGACCTTATTTCTTTAATACGAATTGTCTTATATAACAGTACCATTTATTTGCCCATTAACTCATTGCTTTACATATGTTGAGTACGAACAACTTACAATATGAGTTTTTGTTTCAGGAATTTACGTATCAAGCCAAATTCAATGAATCAAAGCAAACCATCGCCCCGTTAATAGAGGTATATTTATAAAGGAAAAATAGTAATGGAAACCAATCAATCATATCAACCACGGTGTAACACCACTGGCTTATTCCATGGCCATTTGTTAGACCGGACAAACGTTTTAATATGTCGGTTAACACCAAATTCAACCGTTTTCTATAGTAAAAGCACCCAGAAAATGAACATGTATTGGGCAATTGGTATCAACTGTTATCAGACGCGTAGCTCTGCGGCATGGGGTTCAGGGGCCGTTCTAGAGTCCTTGGAAGCCTGAGAAATTTGAAGGATATGAAGGTCCTATAATTCTTCTGTGCATCGGGGAACTTTCAGGCAGTTTTTCCCAAACGTGGTTTTTGAAGAGGCATTTAATGATTACATCCAAGAAAGATAAAGACATTTAGTTCTTAACCCTTTAGAGTGCAACGAAGTGGAGATTTGGGCTGCACTCAAAAGCGATAGCCCACACAGCTGTTTTGTATTGACCGTGAACGCTAGTAACGGAGTGACATATAAATTTGTCTTATTGTTGAGGGTTGAGAGGGGATTAAACAACTGCTTTTAACGAAAAAGGATGTGTTTAATTTGGTAAAGCATATGGAAATGAATTGTGGGCAGGAATTATTTCCATTAATTCTAAACGCAAGAAAATTTAGTTGTGCGAAACTCTTACTGTGCATACATATGTACATAATTCAGTACTGATGATAAAGTTACTGTATGTGACTTAATACTGTAATGTTGTTGCAAATATGTTATTTAGAGCTCAGAGTTCCACGTTTGAGGGCCAGAAAGCCAGTTGGTTTATCGAGGACCCTATACCAGAGTGAGGGTGGATGAACACCAGCGAGATTCGCCTTCTGTTTTCGAATAGTGCTCAGAGCGAAACGAGACAGGCATGTAATTATCGCTCCCAATTCTGCTCCCGCGAGCGCCATGATGTGAGTGTATCCCGGCCTTTGGCTACTTTCCCAAAGACTGGGATGGGTAGAGGCTCGTTGCTATGCATCACACTACCCGACAGCTAAACTAAGCAAAGTGGACAACTTTCTGAATCGGACAACATCCTGAAAAGGATAATCAGATAACCTCTTAAAATTCACCATTTTAAACCTCTAAGAATCATTGCGAACAGCTGTGCTGAGCAAGTAAATTTTAGTCCCCAGAAAATGTCCCCGTGGTTCCACCCGGATTTGATCCGGGGACCTACTACGCAAGACAGTAGTCTCAAGCCATTCCAGGTCCACCCACAAGATTCTCGATTACATCCGCTAGCACATGACTGTTTCGGCCAAATGCTGTATTATAAAATTATAGAAATATATCTTTTCTTGTTTATATTGCCAGTTGTTTAGCTAGAATGGTTTTGTGTGCAAGGGCAGTTTAGCTTAGCTACTGTTTTGAAATTGAATACTTCAGTCTGGTTTTTACTGCTTGTAACTTAAGTTCCTTGTTGCAGGGGAGTCAACTTCATTTTGTACCTGTGTTTGTGTGGGGGTGTCAGGTTAGGGTGAAGAACGTTTGGCTTGAAATAAAAATCATGGACACAAATTGCTTTAACTAGACGTTTAGTCCTCTTGAAGTGTGCATGGCGGGTATAGGCACCGACGGGTGCAAGATCTGACAACACAGCTGTAAGTGTGGTGATGTCTGGATGCCTCTTGTTGCTTTTCTTCAACTAGTCTCTGCTTGCTAAAATGGACCATTGTCATTCTCCACATCTTTTGTCTCAAGGTTTTAATATTGACATGCATATGAATAACCTGGGCTGTAGCTAGTTGCTATTTTGTTTGCAGAACAACATATCCACTGGGGTCCAGGAGTCTCAGAAACCTTGGTGTATTGTCACTTGTGGACATAAGCCTACTCCACGAAACAGTTGTTTACATTAAAACCATGAACCCCCCCCCCCCCCTCAGCTAAGAACAGTTCCCAATGCCAGGCTGTGGTCCTCGTGTGTCTTAAGATTTCGGTTCGGTTTCAATTCAGTTGATTAGAGACGTTGAACCAGTAAGTCAGCTAGTCAGAATTTATTCAAACACTTCCTCCAGTACAGGCTATAATATGGACTCCTCAGAAAGGAATAGCAACAAGTACAGTACGCAAATAGTTCAACACGTGCAGTGGTAATTAAAGTTGGTGAATAGCATAAGGATTTTTAAGGTGTGCTATACACTTATGCTACAAGTAATGAAAAATACTGTAGTCATGTGTCTATTCTACCTTGCCACTTTCTTTTCAATTATACCAGAGAGTAAAGTGTTTATGTAATACATCCTTTGGTAACAGGTCCATAGTCTGGCATATCTAGCTTTTATATATTGTCGCATGCCTACAGTAAAGTACATTGCAGTATTCAAGTCAACGTACTGTAAAGCGATTTTTCAGTTATTTGTAGTTTCATCTTCAAAAAATTCACTTGATGAGCAACGAGAATTTGGGAAAGTCACAGAATATCACAGTTTAGGATTGCATGTATGATTCCATCCCCAATATAGCTCACCATCATCAAGTGCTTTGTGCCTACATGAACTGTAAGGGGGGCAAATGGAACAAAAATACTACGGTTGGCGAAAATTTGCTGTACTGACTACTGTAAACTTACACTGAGGCAACACTACGGAGTACTAACTTTACTAAACCACAGAAGTCCTAGCGATGGTAGGCCTACTTTACCTTTTAAGATGACATTTCATAGTAATTTATTAACTGACATATGAAAGTACATAATGCGAATCAATGTATCAATACCCTAACAAATCTCCCTCCCTTGTTTGAGGCTTTCAAGTCGCGTCAGTCACTGAATGTACTTGAAATTTTTATTTCCACATTTGGCAGAACTTCAAATTCAAACAGTTGAGAAATTCAAGCAAATTTTTATGCTTAAAGCAGACTTTGTTGAGTTTACGTTGGTATAACGTTGAAATCAAATCAATCAGTGTTTTTTTTTGGGGGGGGGGGGGTAGATGCTGAACTTGTTCAAGTCAATTCAATTAGTTGCAAAACTCACTACAGTCGCTGCGTGCGGAGCCAATTCTAAGTATGTATTTCTGTGGTCTTAGTCACTCAATTAAACTGACATGTGATACTTCGTTCAGGCATTATTAACGTATATTCAAGCTGACTGCTTTATTCTAGAAATGTGAGGCCAGTGAAAAGTACGTTTGGTGTCCTTATTTATGTGTTCAAGGTTTAGAAATACATTGAGGCAGCGACACTCACATGTGACTTTGTTTTAGGTCTTATTTTCATCAATTAAAAATGGTTGCCATTTAACATGCATTCGCCCATTTCTCGAAATGTAAGGCGCGAAAGTAATTTTCGTGTTCATACTCATATTTGCAAGGATAAGGAAAGCCATCAGTGTCTAGGAAAATAACAAAATTGAATGTCTGGTACTTGCTTAATTTACATAGAGCCAAATGGCTCCCATACGTCATGAGGAACGCTGGTCCATTTCTTCAAAGTTGGAGGTATAAGAGAACTTCATAAGTGTTTAGGTCTAGAACCACAGTTTGGGGGTTAAAAGTACACAAGTAATATAAATTGTACAATATGATTCATTTGTGTCAACTATAATAGTATGTATTAATCTCATATCAAGCTTCTGATATGGTTCTCTTGTACCAATATCAATTTTAAAAGGAAACAAATGGTGTCATTGGCATAATAATATATTCCCAGGTGTGGAGAGCGTGACTAAAACAGCACCATATAAAATTTGATAGGATACGGTAGATGAAACTTTACAGAATTGATCTTTTCGTCGTTTGCTTTTACTTTGCGTTTTGAAATAAATATACGATGTTCATCATGTTTTTTATGCCCACAGCTGAATTTCTGTGGTCAAAACCAAAGGCTAAGCAGACTGTATAATTCTCGTGTAAAGAAATGGAGTAATTTTGTTTACTTGTATTAGGCAAGCCCCCCCCCCCCCCCGGTATCCTTCTGTTGATAGATAGACATGCAATGGGCTTGCTAAGAATGGGCACGGCGGACAATGCAGCAACAAATAGCATGCAAAAAAGGGAAAAGTTTTGTCAACTTGAAAAACAAATGTTGGTAGCGGCACACAAGCTTGGAATTTTGCAAGCAACACGGTAGACTGTAAAACTCACTTGCCAGGCGGGAAAAGAAACTCAATTTCAGTAACCCAAAAGGAGGTTCCAAAACAGCAAGGAATTCTAATAGGCAGCCAACGGAGCTGCAATAGACTGTTGTGCAGTAGTTTGCATTGCTGTGCCATTGCTGTTGCCTGTACGCTAACCAACGTACTAGGGATTCTAATGTTAAACTTTGTTGAATGGTAAAGGCTGAAGAAAATATTTACTACCCTAAACAAACGAGAGCCATACGTCTACTTTTTGATTGCTCACATGAAGTCACAACTGCCACCATACGAAGTGACGGTTGTGGCATTTGCGGCGACCCTCCCAGGACTAACTGACCAAGAAAATGTTTCATGCCAGGCAAATATAGAGCAGAGCAGACGCTGCTACAGTGGACTGTTTCAGGAGCTTTAACCTAATTTGTTGAATGAGTATTCATACTTGTAGTTCTTACTTAACTCTTGATCTAGTAGTTGTGATGTATCTATTTGGGTTGCTATAGAACATAATACCTTTGTGGACTCCCTAGACATCTTGCGGGAACAGGCCAAAGGAAATTACAATTGTGGCAAATATGTTAGCATCTCTTCTCCAGATTACTTATGACGAAGAAAATGAAACTAACAGTAATGCCTTGAGTGGACAAAGTGACTTACAGACCAAACAAAGAGAGGTTCACGAGGACGCACAAACTCTGACGCCGAGGAATATCTAAGACACAGTGGTATGCATATTGCGAAACAGCCATTACAAAATTGTTGTACAAATAGGGGGTTTGTTGAATTAACGTGTGGTTACGAAATGGCCGTAGTGCGGACTATGAATGGTAAACCCGCCCAAGTCCTCGGGTATAGAGCTTGCAGTGGAGTTGCAGTCAGTCGTGATTTCATTATCGGACTGGCACGGGGACGGGAAAAAGCGACAATTGCCGACTAGTAGAGAGAACAGTAAGAAAAACGAAAGAAGTGCAAATTGCCTTTTACACACCATACTGGGCAGGGACTATTGACGCATTGTGCATACGCAACCCTGTCTATGAAGTTATTTTAGGAAATATGGATGGTGTAAGAGATCCGCAAGATCTGGATATAAATCAAAAGCAAGTGACGTTGTCTATACCTGGTGGCAGTCTTGGCAAGGCTAATGCTGTTCGAGCAACAATTAGCTTAAGGAAGGCCATAAGAAAAGCTCATAGTCCCAAAAAGTTGTTAAATACAGAGAATGGTGATTTTCTCAGGAACAGGAAATCGACTAGTTTTAACAATGTATAAGAAGGATGAGGTCACTGGGGACAGAAAAGAAGATTAAATCTGTGCAATACAGTCGTTTCATCTGGGCCTTGTTTCATAGAGAGTTAGTTATTTGAAGGCTGGCTGTCGGATGATCTGATGCGACGTAGATAACCTCTTTCCGTCTATTTTTGGACAAGGCTTCCTTTCCGACATTCACATTCTCGACTGGGACAATGAGATCGGTGTGATTGTTGATTGCGGTAACTAGGTGTCTCTGAAAAATGGGGTTTCGATGAGGTGTGCTAATCTGAAGAAATTTTGAAAAGCAGAAATATTTTGTTTTTTGTAATAGAAACGAGATCGCCCGTGCTGTTTAACAAGACAGAGTATCCTAGTAGTTCTAGTGTGAAAACATTTGAAATTGCAAATGGGTAGGCAGAGGTTTCATCAAAGTATCGGTATATGTGTCTGTTGACAGTGTGTGAAATTTGATGTCTAGCCACTTTGTTAAATTCAACTTATTTTCACTGGTACAAATTCTGGGTATTACCCGAGCAACTGATACGTTGCACAAATTACCGGTACTGGCTTGAGAAAAGTTTGCTCTAGGTGGGGGTGTCCTTTACAACATATTGCTAGAATTTAACTGGGGATTTTTGCCAACTTCCCCCTACAAAAAGGCCTTTTCCCTGGTGAACCCTGTCTCTCAATTTGCAACAGTTCAGCCCTTTTGTTAATAATCTAGCTCTGCTGATCACAGGCTCTTTAAAGAGTTCAAGCAAATCTTTGTTAGGGGTTTTTGTTCAGTGCTGGACTTTATCACTTACGTCCGTGTCTCATTGCAATACGACAAACAACCCTTTAACTTTATTGATCTCAAGGTAGCTGCACAGGAAGTTCACTGATAAAGTGTGTATTAGTAGCGGTCAGCTGGGGATAGCTTAAAACTTGGTTTTCCTTTTAGCCTCATGAATTTGATAGTTTGTACATTATCGAAATGAATGTTTGTGATTATTTGAGTTGAAATGAATGGTTTTGGCTTTGATGGAGTCCTTTTGAAGCGACATACCTTATGTTAGGCTGAAGTTCACCTCTTTGTTCCCTTCTTTCAGTAAGACTATGATTTAGATAGTAGGTTCTCTGTTTTGACTTTCCGCGGGGGCCATTTGCCAGGCAAGAAGTATGTTTAATCACTCGGAGTGTATTGGCCCAAACGTTAGATGTACACAAACAAAGCATCCAATAAAGTAGCTCTCGGCCCAAAACATTAACAATCCGAGAAAGATAGTAAAGGTAAGTCATTCCCTGCATATTTACGTGTAGTTAATAGTTAGTGAATGTAATTCCTATTCTAGATTGAATATTGAAAATAAGCGGTGAGAAAAAAACTTAGATAAAATGACAAAAACAAGATGAGGTGGATAAATTATATAGAGAATATTGTTATTTACCAGATTCAAACAGTAGATCGGCACTCGTTACCAAGTTAACGATATCAGTGCCAGAAAATGATGCCTTGCATTCTACTGTCAGTCTATCCATTGGCAAAGATGATACATAGTAAGACGACGTTAGCACAACATCAAACTTATAACCATTTCTGTGGACCGTAAGCTGATGATTTGTAAAAGATATGAAGTCTGATGAGCCCTCGGTCTTAGTTTCCCAATCAAGTTGAACCTTTGGTCGAACTCCCGACACAATGCAGGTTAGGTTACCAGTTTTTGGTATCTTGATAACACAGTGAGGTTGCCTTGGGCATCCTTGTATTGAAGGTTGCGCAGGAACTATATAAAATCAAACGTTTTTATGAGGTGATCATTAGTAAAGATGTACAATGAAAATGGTTGTTAAAGGGTTTCTTCAAAGATCAGTATCAATATCAATAGCTCAAAGGATTAAAGAGCCACATAATCTCACATAATTAAAAAGTTAAGACCAGGAAATTGCTTACCGTAGATAACAACTTCGTAGGTGATAATGCCACTAGTCATGCCATCACCGTAAACACATGAATAGAATCCTTCGTGCTGAAATTCAACTCGATGAACTTTTAAAGAACCTACACTATCCAGTTCATAAGTTGTTTGGTAGAGACGTGTAATATTTTGCCCCGAATAAATAGAATATAATATGTTTTCATCTTTGCCACGAAGAGATTTTCGTCTTTTCCATATCAGAAATGCAATTTGCTTCGAGGTACACAGTAAACGTATTTTCGAATCCAGCATGAAATATCTCTTGAGTGGATATGTAGAAACAAATTTGTCTCCAATGTGTTGGACCAGAATAAAAGCTTCCTCGTCTGGAAGCATATCTAATGAGTTATCTGCCTTGCAGACAAGAAGACGCAAAAAGAGAGAGTTATTAAATAAGCCTATTGTTCCTATCGTGGCGATTGAAGTGAAAGTGTTTGAATGTTGCGGTTTATTTAGTGTAGATGACAGAATCTCAAAATCTTGATGAATCGTACGCGACACCCAGTTTAAGGAAATGGCTGGTCGAGTATTACTAACAATACAGTTAATTTCGGTGCCATTGTCTGATTGCAAAAAGCACGAAATGTCCTTTTGGTTACACTTGTCAATACGAAGTTGAATTCCTTCAGGTTTCACTGGAAAACAAAGATGAAAATGAATTGTAATCTTCCAGTCATTTCTGAGTACCTTTAATGGCACATTTAACATCAATCTGCCCCGGAGCATCCGCAAAGGTACTTAACGTTCCATTCTCTAAATCTTGATAGCTATGGTAGGTGTGGGAAAGCAAACATGCCGTGTTCTCTGAGTTGCAAAACAGATAACAATAACTAAAGAAAAGCTCACCTGACTCCACTCATTTCAACCAGCTCCATTTGGACGACAGCTCTTTGAAGTCCTGTTTACTGACCGTAATCGTTAAGTAGCTAACATTTAAGTGTTGATGATAAAGATCGGGACCTAAAATATCTCGGTTTTATTAGTACTTTCTGTGTTTGTTTCAAATCATTTGTGGTACTAAGTTTAGAAAATTTAAATCGAACGCAACTCTTATACACAAAATGAGGGGAGGGGGTTGTATCATTGGTTCTCAACCTTTTTTGAGTGAATTTGGGCCAAATGTAGGGGTGGGATGAGGTCGAGGGCAGCAAAGGGAAGATCTCAGGCTGAGATAGAGGACAATAATTGGAAGGAGCGAATTTCCAGTGGTCTCAAAGCTGTATCTACGGCAAACAGAAGCAAAGGCACGACTTTCTCATAGGAAGCGGTTCCTTAAGGTGGAAATCTACACTTTTGCAACGTCCAATAGGAGCATGGGACTGAGGTTGGAAAATTTTGCTTTTCAAAGCACTCCAGATTGCAAGAAATGACACTCTTAACCACAAATTTGCCTGTGCAGTTAGAGCGGCACAACGATTTGCTCGATAGGGCTGCCATGCTCCCCCTGACGGAGCGGTCGGTAACCAGAAGCCCTGAAAAAATCGACGGGTTGCAAAAAGGATGACAATTGCGAAATTTTGGCGCGCTTCGCGCCCCAAAAATCTTTGGGTTACTATTGAAGAGACTTTGCATTTTGTGCGTTTTGGTGATTCAGCAATTGGCTCTTTTCTTGGCAAAATTAAGAAATTCGTCGCATCGGCTGGTCGTCGTTGGAATTACATACTTTGTCTTACCCATTAAGACTCCTCGACGAAATGGAGTTTCCCAGACGATAGGGGTCATAGCCCCTTGCTCCCCCACCTGGCTCCACCCCTGTCTTCAAGTCTGCATCTAGCATGCATGAGTTAACCGTATGGATTCTGGTGTTTATCATGCATTGTTTTCCAAACAAAATGTGTTGCGGACGAAACTGCACTCTAAAACTGCTGAAGTCGCAACAGTTGTGCACTTATCCTGCTTAAGTAGCCAGCATGTGAGGAATCTCTCGATCAATTATTCTGAAACACGGTCAGATAAAGAAGTGGGTCTGTAGATCGAGATCAAGGGCCTCATTCTCAAAAGTCGAAAAAAACTTTTTGATTGGATGATTCTATTTTATTTAACAGAACTGTGGAAAGAGTGCGCCCATGTAAAATGTCGCAAACACATTTAGGGAATGCCATGCACTCTGATTATATTTGATTTAGTTTCTACGAGAACCGAAAGATAACTTGCGGAAATTTTAATTTCAGTTACCAATTATAATCTGGTCAACACGAAACATTTTTTTCAATTGTACAGTGTCCCCACTTTTGCAATTAAAATTCTAGGATGTAACTTTGCTACAAGCTTTGTTACTGAAATACAACCACTCCGCAATGCACAACTACATAACTATACTCCACCTTGTACATAACATGATTGTCAACAACACGGCACCGAAGATAAGTCTTGACTAGGTATGACTTAACAAGGAATATGCCATAGAGCCTGCTACGTAGGCAACCTAGCACCACTTCAGGAGAGCAAACTTGGAAAGAGTCAAGTAAATTACATAAGTTGAACATAATGTCAGCATGGATTATTCGCCCCTTTTCCTACTTTGCTACTTTTTTCTTGTCGAATATGATTTTCTCAAATCGTAAAATCAATTCAGAGGCCGACCTAAGGGCCGCGTTTGAGGACCACTGGGTTATATCTTATGACAATTTATAGAATTTATATGAAGAATATCTTTGACCCTGAGTAATTATATTTTACAGAACTAAAGACCGCAGAAGTGTTATACTGTGCACCAGACTTTTAAATCTGCATGCACCCCGTAATGGAAATAGAAAACAGAATACGGTGAAGAACATAATCAGTTGATTTAAGGAGTCGAAAACCTAAACGTTAAAATGTACTTTAAGATTTTCGGTCAAAATGGGTTCAATGTTTAAAGTGGCTTAATGAGTTGGTTCACAAAGTTAATGATTTTTGTTCACACCTGTTGAAATTTACTCACATCGTTATGGTACATGGGTCAAACTAAGACATTCTTCACATCTGACATACAACTAAAATGGCAATGATAAGGTAATTAATGATTAAAATCAGTTATTACAAATTCGTGACCAGACACTTTTTACAATTACATATTAACCATATGTAACCCCTGTCCACTACAACTACAGTTTCTCACATTTTCGGTAACTATAGGAAGTGATACATGAGTAATGAGGCTATTAAGAAACATTTTCATGCAAGCATATCCTTCAAACTCGTCACAAAATTATCGATATCAACTCCCTTTAACATGATCAAGAGCAGAAGGTATGGCAGATAATGCACAGGAATTAAGTACTAGGTACTGACTAGATAATGAACTTACAAAAAAGGACTTCGGAGTTTGGTGATAGCTGCACTAACACAGAAGACCTAGGTCTTTGTTAAGTTTGTGTGATCTAAGCTTAGTTGTTGAAATAATTTCGGCTTGCATACTTTTTCTGTGCATATAAAGTTGTAATCACTTATGATTGTCTTACGATTCTCAGTGGGATGGCGGAGAAGATTAAAATGCTCAGCTTCCGGGAGCATAAAGGCTTTGCAACGAATTCACGTACACTGTAGGAGGAGAGGCTGGTTAAAAGTAGTGATAAAAGAATTGCCTCCCTAATGTTGACGGGTACCGATAAATCTCTTAATAGTCGAATGACCTTTCCAAGCCTAGCTTTTCGCCAACCCCCTATCTCAAAATGTTGCTTGCTTCTTCAAGACTCCTTGCAGATCGTGGTATAGGGGATGGCAGCACAGGCTGTAAGAAACCTAGATGTCAGATCAGCTCCTGCATCACTTGGGAACCAAAATTTTCATTCCCAATCCTACGTGGCCTTTTAAGCCCCCTGAGCTCTCGTGCGGTTTTAACTGCACCTCTTCTAATTTAGGTAATTACGCAGGACAAACAGGTACTTCATTTTATTTAACGTTTGATAATCATAAAAATCTATACGGGATAATCTGTCCGGTTTTTGACTTTGAATTTTTATCCTTCCTAATGATTCACTTTTAAATTTAAAATTCATTCTTGTATGTTGTAATTTCACTTCAACAGCTTTACCTTACGTGAACGTAAAGATGTTTTAAGAAATAATTCTTTTGTCAAAGGCATCAGTAAAGTTTTAGGACTTATTACACAGTATCAGTCGCAAGGTCTGTCTGACCCCTTGTCTTGGGTCAGTCGGAGCCCTTAATCCGGTGGGTGGGTGATATTATCATAGCTTTACGTATTTCGCCTTTATATGCTGCTTTAACAACTCTCTAGACAGTTTTATAACAGTACATCCTAAATTCTAGTTTCTACCATTTGTCTCCCGTCCTTTCTATTTTTCCTAAATATTTCTTGACTGATGTTTTATGAACGACTCAGGTTGCAGCCTACCTTTAAATTCTCTAAGGTTTTATGTCTTTTATTGATATATATATATATATATATATATATATATATATATATATATATATATATATATATATATTGAAAGGTTGGGACTATAGGGTACTACAAGGCAGCTTTACAGCACTGTTTCGTAAGGGCCCGGTGTGGTAGGTCCTCACTCCTCAGAAGCAGGATGTAGAATGGTGTCAATAAAGGTTTGACATTTGTTTTGTACGTGTCCGTTTTTAACCGTACATTGGGTTTCGTGGTCGTCTTTTGAAGCACGGACACGACCAATCCGAGTGAACAAAGATGCGCTACCTATTTGAATAAATGCACAGCAGGTGTTTATTTCTGTGTCTGCAGGAGCTTATGAGTTCGTTTCGTTTGTTAAGAGTGGCTAAGGAAGGTTTGTGTATGATGAAGAACTTTTCTTCGAGGCAGAGGTAGCAAATTTTAGATGATGTAGTGTAGGCACGGGCTTTGCTTATAAGTTTCCACTTCACAGTGAACTCGACATTAGTATCCTTAAGCTTCCAAATGTATTCGCTGAGTGTAGTTGCATTTCGTTTGTCTTTTTGATTGAAGCTGGACTTGTGTGCAGTGTACCTAGTTTTGAAGGTGTTTTCTGTTAAAGCAATGTATGGTTCTTCTTTGTTGTTGTCGTGGCGTGTTACGGCCCTTACTCAAAATCCATATCTGGCTTTATATCTGGAAATATCTGGTTGATTAAAGACTTTATATGGCCATATAAAGCCAGATATAACTTGATTAAAACACAACCCAGATATGCAGATAAAGTTTGATATGGCCATATAAAGCCAGATATAACTTGATAAAACTGGGATCCAGATATGTATATAAAGTTTGATATGGCCATATAAAGCCAGATATAACTTGATTAAAACATAACCCAGATATGCATATTAAGTTTGATATGGCCATATCAAGCCAGATATAACTTGATATAACCGTGATCCAGATATGTATATAAAGTTTGATATGGCCATATAAAGCCAGATATAACTTGATTAAAACATAATCCAGATATGCATAGTAAGTTTGATATGGCCATATCAAGCCAGATATAACTTGATATAACCGTGATCCAGATATGTATATAAAGTTTGATATGGCCATATAAAGCCAGATATAACTTGATAAAATGGTGATCCAGATATGTATATAAAGTTTGATATGGCCATATAAAGCCAGATATAACTTGATTAAAACATAACCCAGATATGCATATTAAGTTTGATATGGCCATATAAAGCTAGATATACCTTGATATAATCGTGATCCTGATATGTATATAAAGTTTGATATCGCCATATAAAGCCAGATATAACTTGATATAACCGTGATCCAGATATGTATATAAAGTTTGATATGGCCATATAAAGCAAGATATAACTTGATAAAATGGTGATCCAGATATGTATATAAAGTCTGATATGGCCATATAAAGCCAGATATAACTTGATTAAAACATAACCCAGATATGCATATTAAGTTTGATATGGCCATATAAAGCCAGATATAACTTGATATAATCGTGATCCTGATATGTATATAAAGTTTGATATGGCCATATAAAGCCAGATACAACTTGATGAAACTGTGATTTAGATATGTATATAATGTTTGATATGGACATATAAAGCCAGATATAACTTGATATAATCATGATCCAGATATGTATATAAAGTTTGATATGGCCATATCAAGCCAGATATAACTTGATACAATGCAATTCCAGATATGCAAATAAAGTTTTATATGGCCATATCAAGCCAGATATAACTTGATATGCTAGGTATGCAAATGAGCATTTTGTTAGTTTGTTTTATTATTTATTTGATTTGATTCTTGGATTATGTTTGTTACAAACTAAGACATGTTTTGGATACAGCATCACCTTCCCAGACATTGCAGTTATTTAGTGGCTACACTTCTGTTAATACCGCAGTGTACTAAGTGAACTTAGGCAAATTATTTGCATATTTGGGCGGAGCTTGTATCTAAACCTACATTTTTCATGATTTAGGAAGTTGAAAGTAAAATATGCACCACGCAGTAAACAAAATTTAGAGTCAAATACGTAATTAAGTTTAAAATAAGAAGCCCATATCACTGTGATTAAAATAAAATAGGAAATTTCAAGGCATTTTTCTGTTCACTGTTATGAAATAAGTTGAATTTATGTACTTAAGTCAATTCAACCTAATACTAACATTAAATTCTAATTCATGGAGCACTTAAACATTGTTTTCTGGTGTTCAAAGTCTCCATGAGGAGTGTGGACTATGAGTCCTAACTACGATTCATAACTAGAGCAGATCTGTGCCATATAAAGGCTTGATCCAGATAGAACTTTATCTGGCCATATATGGTTTAGATCTGGTTCTGGTTTAGATCTGTGTTATATCTGCCTAACTTTTTATTTATCCGATCTGATATAAATTCCATATCTGGTGCAGATATGGGCCAGATATAAATTTCCATATATGGGCCAGATATGGGCCATATAAAGAGTGAGCCATATAAAGTTTTATATGGGTCATATATGGCACAGATATGGGCCAGATATAAATCTCTTTATATGTGGCATATATGGATTTTCCATATATGGGCCAGAAATGGAGTAGCCATATATGGGGTATATCTGGGCCATATAAAAGTGAAACTTTACCTGGGCCATATATGGCCATTTATGGCCTTTATATTATATCAAGTTATATCTGCCCAATTCTTGTACAAGCCAGATATGAATTCCATATCTGGCCCAGATATGGGTCAGATATGAAATCCCATATCTGGGCCATATATGGATTTTGAGTAAGGGGGTGGCCTGGTGCACAATATTATCGGCGAGGCAATTAACTTCCAGTGGGCATTGGGTTTGTGCCCTAAAGTTGGTGCTGTTTTGCGTTGTTTGTGTATTATGTTTTGCCAGTATGTGTTTGTTGTGCGCTGATATTACTTGGTCCATGTTTGCAATGCAGCTGTAGCTCAGTTTTACCGTGTTTCTGTTGAGTAATGGATGTAGTTTGTGTTCAGGTGGAAAGCAGTTGTTTAAGAGTTTGAAAAACTTCTTCCAATGTTAGTGGTAAGATTGTCGCTGTAGTACCCTAGAGTCCCAACCTTTCAATATTTAAGCTCCCTTCATAGATTGAGCACTCTACCATTGACTGTTTCATTTTGTAAAGAAAATATATATATATATATATATTTATATATATAAGGTCGATTACTGCGAAGCACTTGTGAAATGTATAGATCAAAGAAAGTAGTAAAAAGTGCTTAAAGTTTAGGAGAAAACTCCGCAACGTTTCGGGTACATACCCTTCATCAGACGGCAAAATATCAACTGATCAGTAAAACGCGATTCAAATGAAACAAACAAACGCGTGCCTACACAACTCGACCAACGCACGTGCGTTGGCCGCGCTTACAGTGTGTACGTATACAGTGAAACAGCGCAGTAAAACAATGCAACTGCGTTAGCTACAGTAAAGCCACGCAACTGCGTGAAATACAAAAAACTGCGCAACTGCGTTAAATAACTAAAAGCTGTAATGACGCAACCTAAAACGATTGACGCACTCACAGAGTGTTTATGTACACAATAAAGCAACGCAGTGAAACAATGCAACTGCGTTAAATACAGTAAAGCTACGCAACTGCGTGAAATACAAAAAACTGCGCAACTGCGTGAAATAACTAAAAGCTGTCATGACGCGATCTAAAACGATTGACAAAAGACGGTCATGTAAAAAAAAAAAGAGCACGCGTTTGGCAAGAAAATTAAAAGCGTTTGGAATGGTCACGGCTAAACCTGCAATAAAACAGTTACAAAAGTTCAAGTTTAACATTCAGTCCATTAGGGGTGAGGGTCCCGAGCTTCATAATTAACCGGTTTTCTGCAATTAAACGATCGCGGTCGGAACTTCGGCATGATATTGCTGCCGTGACCATCAGGTCCTGTATCGAGCAAACTGACGGGGGGTTAAAATGATTAGCTACTGGAAAGCCAGGAAAGTTTTGCTTGATGGACCTTAAGTGTTCCGTAACTCGATCAGCCAGGATATATATATATATATATATATATATATATATATATATATATATATATATATATATATATATATATATATATATATATATATATATATATATATATATATATAATATATATATATATATATATATATATATATATAAAAGAGTAAGACACTAAAAAGGAGTCAACTACTCGTCTAAAAGTTGTTAAAAGCATCTTAACACGGAGCTTTCGTCTTTTATTGCAGACTTCTTCAGCGTGTATGATGAAGCATGCATTAAAATCCTTATATATGTGCACCAGAGATTGAAAACAAGTTCGATCCAAACACCCAAATTCCCTAAAACTTGAATGATGCGTGACGCCGTATAAAAGGCTTCTGTTCACCCTCTGACAAAATAAAAGGCTTAAACTTAAAATCCATTCTAATCCAACTTCCTTACTGTCCACCTGGAAGTAGACGTTAAAAGTACAATGCCTAAAATACCTAAAAAATAAAACCTTAAATCAAAATAAAGAAACAAAACCGAAGAGCCTACGTGGCAGAAATTTAAAAAAAACAAAAAAAAAAAAACATTAAAATCACTAAAAATTCTAAGAAGATAAGAAACTAATCCTCTTATAAGAGTTAAAGTTCTTTCTTTTGTTTAGTCCCAATGGGTGAATAGATTGAAGTTGGGCTAGCTAATATCCTTCTCTTTTAGTTAAAATACTTTCAACTTGACTATCATTTGTAATTTTCTCAATGACCATAAACTGAATGTCTTGAAGGCTATGATTTGTAGTTTTAAAATGAAAAGCAAGCTCACACCTATATATATATATATATATATATATATATATATATATATATATATATATATATATATATATATATATAAGGTCAAAGTACTGCGTAGCACTTATGAAATAGGTAGGTAAAAATAAAGTAGTGAATAGTGCTAAAAGTTTGTGAAAAATTCCACGACGTTTCGGGTTTAAACCCTTCATCAGGTGGCAAAAATGCAACTGATCGTTGACACGGCCAAACGTACAATTTAAAAATACACAATAAAATTGGGCACGGTAAACCTCGGCTAGGAAAACAGACACTGTTAAGTGGTTACCACAAGTCAAAAAATGCAGGAATTGCTGTTCAAGTCTAACGTTAGACTTGAACTGTTATAACGCAGCAATTCCTGCATTTTTTGACTTGTGGTAACCACTTAACAGTGTCTGTTTTCCTAGCCGAGGTTTACCGTGCCCAATTTTATTGTGTATTTTTTAAATTGTACGTTTGGCCGTGTCAACGATCAGTTGCATTTTTGCCACCTGATGAAGGGTTTAAACCCGAAACGTCGTGGAATTTTTCACAAACTTTTAGCACTATTTACTACTTTATTTTTACCTATATATATATATATATATATATTAAACCACGCAAATTATGAAGGAAAATTTCTGACCTGTCGTAATCACTGAGACGACAAGGCGAAGAGCGTCTCTATCAACAGAGGACAATCTTATAACCGTAAAATTGTGCTCATGACTAAGTGAAACGTTGCGTATCGTAAGAGATCCGTTTTCGTAAATGTTGTACTCTCCAGATATGTATCCTGGACCACTTTTCTCTCCTTCAATCAATTTCAAAATTGGTCTTTCAAGAACTGTTTCCGTCGAATTGTACCAAAGCACGCCAAAGAATCCTTGCTGAAAGTCGCAATGAATGATGCCATTCTCTCCAGCTTCAAGATATTGTGGCGATCTGCATCCTATGTTGGTTGCACCTTTAATATAATATTTCATAAAATGTGTATCAAAAGTTTAGCTGTTCAAAACCAAAAAGATGTTACAAGTTTAATGTAACACAATAAAAGAGTAATGAAAAAGCTATTCATTTTAATAAACGATCTCTACATTTCACCGAAAACCAAAAATATACAATTCATTTTTACTTACCAACTGAGGAGAAAACCACCAGGATTGTAATAATCATCCAGGGATACATTTTCATAACCGCCCTACTTGAAACTGCGGAAGTTTTAAAATGTAAAATATTTAAATTTCAACATCAGCAACACAAAATGCATTGAATACAATAATGACAACTATATCTAAGTCATGATGATCTACATAGTTCTGTTTAAACTAATTAACTCAAGTGTTTGTCAAACGTAACAATATGTTTCTAAGAAGAAAACGTATCAAAATCATGGAAGTTAAGTTAACCTCCCGAAGAGAGTTTACTGGTCAACCGTTTCGTTTCTATTTTTACTGAAACTGCTTAGTGAACATTTAACCTATAATGACTTCACAAGCCGCAGGGTTCTTTGCCATTTGCTTTGTGCTAGCTCACGACGTTTTATCTTTTCATTCAAATTCAGACAAAGGGAAATTAAACTTGAATAGCTTATAGCTAATTTGCAAAACACTCTTTTATAAAAGTTGATATTACTTTGAAAAAAATTGTTGCCACCGTCTCACAAAGGGTATTTTAAAGGTACTGAAACCGAAAGATAATGATCAATGGGACGTCAAAGAACAGCAAATTTAAAGGAAGCAATTTCAGTTAAGGAATTGAGGTAGAAATAATCCAACTTAGTTAAGCATTTATTTCATTTCAATTGTTGAGAAACATATGGTAATTTGCCGTATGATACGATCTGTTAGGAATCAATTTCTCCTCACGGTCTTTGAAAAGTTAGGTTTTGATGTTGGCTGCGATTGAGACGAATACACAGGAACTGCAGAAAAATTTGTAAATCTTATGTATTGATTTATTTCCGTTTTGAACATGTTTTCATCACATAGGGGAGCTTTAACCATCTGAAATCGACCTAGTTACATCGATTACTCCTTCCTACATTGCAAAAGTCTCGTTCATGTTACGACTTACAACTGATAAATAACGCACTACATTCGCCAATGGATGTAATCAAATGGCGTTTGTATTTTACTGTTGCCTCCTTTGCACTAGGAATTTTGGTTTGTATCAGCACCAAAATATTTGCCTCCACACATACTGCAAACGTTCATGATTCTGTGATTTTAGAGTGTGACGGTGAACAAAAGTTGGAGAACAGATGGAAATTCGAAGAAAATTTGATCAGCTATAACAACGAAGTGATCGATAAGAGGTTCAAAAGTGAAATTTTGATTAAGGATAACCACTCCGTCTACTTCAAGGACGTCTCATTGTCGTACGAGGGTGCATATCAGTGTCTTCGGGACTCATCTGTGGTTGCAAAACACTTTTTAAACGTGCAAGGTTTGACATTACTATTTTTCTAGCTGTGGTTTGTTGCAGCACATCTTTTTACCAAAGCACTGTTTTGCGTAGGTTAGTCCTTCCATAACTCCCATAACTATTACAATGAGTAGAATGCAATGTCGAAAATATATCGTGCATACAGCCAACCAGCCCAAATTTAAGTCTTATGCCACCATCAGCAATGACTTGCTGAACCGGGACGTAGTTGACACAAGCAACACCTTTACCCCCCCCCCCTCCCACACACACACACATGTATATATAAGGTCGAAATGCTAAGGAGCACAACAGAAATGTTTAGGTCGATAAAGGTAGTAAGAAGTGCTTGAAAGTTTGCCGAAAATTCCACGGCGTTCCGGGTATAAACCCTTCATCAGGTGGCAAAAATGCAACTTAACAACATTGAAATGTAAGTAGACAAAACACACATTAAAACTGGGAAGTCATGATCGGCTAACTGCCGAAAACCGGCTAATCATGAAGGTCTGAACCCTCTCTCCACAGGGTCTCAATGTTACGATGTACCTTTTTTAACTTGTTCCTTTTTAAAATTACTTTTTACTTGTTTTACTCATCCTCCATTTAGCAGTTTCCCCCATGTTCTTTTTTTACGACCGGTTTGCCCTAACCCAGTTTTAATGTGTGTCTTGTGTACTTATATTTCAGTGTTGTTCAGTTGCATTTTTGCCACCTGATGAAGGGTTTATACCCGAAACGTCGTGGAATTTTCCGCAAAACCTTTAAGCACGTCGTAAATACCTTCATTGGCATATATATATATGTATATATATGTATATATATATATACTTTTCTGTTTATATATATATATATATATACACATATATATATATGATAATACAGGTATCCGTGTGTTGGTAGTAAAAATAGAGGAAATAGACAAATAGAATCCACATACGCAATGCCTTTATTACCAACTTCATTATAAATCAAAGAAAACGAAATGTATATATATATATATATATGTATATATATAGGTAAAAAAGAAGTAGTAAATAGTGCTAAAAGTTTGTGAGAATTCCACGACGTTTCGTTACATACATATATATATATATATATATAATATATATATCACTCTTTGTACTTCAGTGCAAACATATTTCGTCGTTTAAAATTTCTATCTAAAAACGAAACGTATATATATACTTTTCTGTTTTAGATGGGAAATTAAAACACCCAGAATGTTTGCACTGCACTACAAATAGTAAAGTTTCGTACTATTTTACTGTGTTGGCATCAAATAAGCTAAAAATAGTTAGATTTATTTCATCTTTATCTTCTTTCTATACCTACATGCATTATTGTTTACAACTGGTTTAAGAATAATCTTAGGGTATGTTATCATATGTGTTGAAGTTAACTTTCTACACAGAGGCAATGCCAGTTTTGGTTTTTTGCAATGCGATATTGAGATAAAACGAATGTCCAGTTGTGAGGCACTTTGCAATATCATGCGGTGAGGTGTGAGGACCACTTATTCAATTCACATCAGGGCAAGCAATTGTTATTTTCGTACAAAATGCAAAGCCTTTTAGGGGAAAGGTTGTTTGCAGAAATTCTAAGTAACCAGTTCCACTCATTTAAGCTACTGTCATACTCAACTCGAAGATTGTTAGCAATGGAAATTTGTAAACTTCAGATTGCTTTATAAAGTGCAACAAACAGTTTTCATACCATTGTTCACTGACCAGCAGGGAATTAACTCTTAGCCAATAAGTATTTGAGGCTTCAACAAATAAAGTCCACCTTGCTCGAAGCGGAGTGTCTTCTCTTAAGATCGTCTAATATCACAACTGAAAAATCGTCTATGTCACAATTGAATGCAACTAGTTTAGTGTACTTGTTTGAATACGTTTGTCGATGACTTTATGCTATGTCATTAAAGGAAGGATACACAAATAATTACATGATTATAGTTTATTAGTCGTTGGACATGTTAAATTCATTATTTGAGAGACTTACGAAAAGCAATGATATCAATAACACGGATCAATTTTGAGTTTCACTTGTGGGAAATCATTCGAAACTTGTTTTGTTGACTCAATGTGATGAAAATTACATGATTTATCAGTGGTCAAAATCTGTAAGCTTGTAAGCGTAAGATCATATTGCTTTTGGTGGGGGCTTAAGATCACTTAGAGCAAACAAATCTTAACTTGTAAATCCTTGCAAAAGTGATATTACTAAAAGAGGATTCCACACTTAAAAAGTAAGTTGCTTCAAGTTCTCATTAAACAAAGCAACTCTTTTTTCAATTGGTGAAATTTATGATTTCGAGATCACTGAAGTAGAAATCTGACAAAGCATGGCGTGAGTCATGGCTCAAAAAGAACAATGAGAGGTAAAAGCACAATACCTAGTCGAACTATCCTTTTAAGGATCACAACATTTGATGGTTTTGGTCAGCCCATCTGCTGAAGCAGAAGAGTAGATAAATGTCTTTTTTTACTGTCTCTTATTCACCCCTTTATCAGAGTAATTGATACAGTATACTACTCTCGCCAGCGTATGCTATATACAACCCAACGGGAAGAGGTGTTTAACTAGAAACAATGTCCTGGGTAACCTTGCACGTCTACACTGGCATACAATTGGCGGCCTGGTTTGTGTGTATCCTTCTACAGCACTGAAACATCTAATCGAAATAAAAGCTCGTTTAAGTGTGTAGTTATGACCCATGGATCCTATTCATTGTTCACTTGCATTTTAACACAGTAACGGTACGATGAGCATTCATCTCTGAAGGATACTTCTCTGTGTCCTTTCTGCAAGGGTTTACTTAGCGAAATCAGACCTAACTCAGACTAACGGCCCGACGGCTTGATGATGTAAGGGCATGGGACGGGGACGAGAGTGATGTCAAAAAACTGGATGGGAAGTTTATAAAATGTTACTCATATTGTTACAAAAGCTGAAACAATAAGGTAAATACCTTTCAATGACATTGGCGAAGCAAACATTTAAAAATTAAGAAAACACTGATAGAATATTCTTAATCGAGGTAATAGAAGCGAGAGTTAGCTATCTAGCATTTGTTTTTTCTAAAGAAATTTTAATTCACCCAATTGAAGCTACATGAATTAAATTAGGAGCGGACCCACGGAAACATTTTCTTAATATCCATTTTGCACTACTCTAAAGGATTGGAGAGAACTTTAACTCTTCTACCTTGCAATGATGGTACCATCAATATACGCAAATTCTGCTATGACTTGTAGGCAATAGTATATAAAACAGCTTAAATTTTAATTTCATATGAAGTCCATATGGGTGTTCCGACTTCAAACGTCAAATTATAATATGCTAAATACTCCGTAAACTTATGTAACACTCCTGATGCAAGTTTTAGTAGTAAACAATTGAATTTAGATGTCCACTAGTTGTATGGTCCGGTACCCCACATAATATGAATGTTTTTTATACAAGGAATTCACCTTAAACCATAGATGTTTTTACTAGTCCAGTGATTATTATCTAGTACTTTAAACAATGTCAAAGATCTCAAAAACATAAGCGAAATTTGTTCGTTGTATTTGTAGAGATGACCGATTCCTAACCTACATTGAAGGGATGAATTAATAGCATGCCAGTAATGTAAATGAATAATTGACTTCATCATTTCTTTATGAGATTTCTTGCGGTTCCTATAACGTACGCAATTGGCATTAGCAACTGCACATATCACATCCTCTATAAAAACACGAAGGGGTAATGGTATGAATTAATGACCAATGTGTCGTGTCCTCGGCAAAATATAGCCTTTCCCTCATTCTACACGACAAGAGTCAGATATTTGTGCCATAAATAGGTTCTGGGCGTTGAAGTAATGGAAAATTTAAACACTATTAAGGTACACTATCAGTCTTTATCAATCCAAGGTGAAAAGGCCAGGTTGAGATCTAATAAAGGAAGGCATGTATTGTTAAACAGAATAAACTTAAAAGGATGGTCTAAGCTCGAATCAGATTTAGATATATTAAAAGGGTACTTATTCTTAACAATCTGGTTAAATTTCCATTGAAATCCATTATCAATCCAAGGTGAAAAGGCCAGGTTGAGATCTAATGAAGGAAGGCATGTATTGTTAAACAGAATAAACTTAAAAGAATGGTCTAAGCTTGAATCAGATTTAGATATATTAAAAGGGTACTTATTCTTAACAATCTGGTTAAATTTCCATTGAAATCCGATGTGTGTCCTCACGATATCAGCAGATAAATTTATCACATTTTCAACACAAAGTGAACTTGTAGCAAGCACATATGATGCCATACCCTCACATTTATGAGCAGTCTTTTGTTTTTGTTTTAAACTTTATCACCGATTTTCTCCTCAACAATCGAATGTTATGGGGATGGGGTTGCATGAGAGGAATGGGAAAATTACAAACTTCACAATTCCCAGGGGAGGTCTTATCCCTGTTAATGTCAAGGTCAACAAAACAGACTGAAAAAACAAAGGAAACAAAGCATTCCTTATCAATGTGAGGAAGTGATGTCAGTGAGCTGCCTAGTAATATAACTCCCACTTGCCTCAAGCTCACCTTGGGTCTCAAAATGTAGTAACTTATTTTGCTGAAATCTTGAGTAATACATGTCCGATTTGAATAAAAGTTTCACCAAAATGCATAGATTTTAGCTTCTCTTTCACATATGAAAAGTTAATTTTTGCTTAAACCCTTCTTTTAATTCACTACATGGCTGCCTACTTCAAGTTCACTTTTCAAGAACAAATGATACCTCTTAATATCCAAAAGAGGATTAAAATTCAATGCAAACTTTACCACGAAGCTTTTTTTATTCTCCAGCATCTCAAGAGATCGATTTGGGTCTTAATTGTTCTTCAAGTAAGCAAGGAATAAAATTTCTATATTTCCACCATAACAAAAAAAACTAATAAAACAAAGTTGAAAATAAAACAGAAATACAAATTAAAATAAAATAAATCATAAAAAAAATAAAATAAAATTACAAATAAATAACAAATAAAGTAAAAGTGAAACAGGAATAAAATATAAACAAAAAGAGAAAAAACAAAATGAAAATGATTTAAGAAAGTAAAAAAGAAAATAAAATAAAAAGGAAAATGGACATAAAAACGAACTGAATATCTTACAAGATGTACAGAATTTCGTGCCGTAGAAGTGTACAAAACTTCTTTCTCGGTCTAACAAATTACGGGATATTTTCAGTCACCCCAAAGACTACTAGCCTAAATTAGCTCTTTTGTTTACTTTATACCATGTAGATGCCGGGGGTACAAACAAAACACCCCTTGAAAGTACGTATTGCTGGCCACAAGAGAGCTACAGAACAAGGTAAGGTGGGGGTTCTACTTTGACAAAACATGCCAATAATAGCAGTCAGGCACCAATATGGGATGAAGTCAGGAGCATTACGAAAGTTGACCTTCTAGAGATGAGACTTATTCGAGGAGCTCTTGAGATGACAGCGAAGAAAAAAAAAACAATCATTAACAGATCTAATGGCAAGAGGTCAGCAACATGTGGGAAAGTTGTTTTGATCCCATCACAGACCTGCTCTGGGCCAGCCAAATCGGCCAGTCTATCAGCCACGTAGCCCTGTTAATTAGTCAATCAAGGCACAGATAAATCAGTCAAGTGGCCAATCAGAGCACAAATAAAACAACAAATTGAATTGCTCATCAGACCAGAACCAACCAAACATATGCAGCAAACTGCTGTGCACTCAAGTGTAAAACTATGAGTAAGCTTGTTTATGATTCTAATATTGCCAATTTGAACGAGGAAATTTACGATGAAAACAACGATGACATAGTCCTTGATAAATTATCCCATAACGTTTTGAACACTAGTTTATCTAGTTGTTAAAAAATGTCTCCTTAAACCCAATTAATCCAGGTGCAAATGGGAAATCTCCCCATGCTTTCACCAGGTAGTCGTTATTTCATGCTCACACGTCAGTGTGTAAAAACGTTTGCTTAATGGCACAAAGTGGGTTTTCTTCTCAGCTACTGTTCTGCACCCATTTAAGTAGGGTAGGAATATTTATATCTTGCCAGCCAATATTAGTCTTTGAGGCCAACACATCACCTGTGCTGCTTGCACTTACATACACTTTATTTGAAAAGGACTTGTATACACTTCTCTTCAACCCCGGGCCTCTTTTAGGTTACGAAGTAAACAAAAAAGTCTTTGTACTCTGTAGTGCATCACCTGCTTTTCTTGACTAGGCCTGCTCTAAACAGGGAGCTGTGAGAGATGGAGAAACATCGACCAAACCTGTCAGACAATATGCACTTGAGAATAATGAAATCCTTTTCAGGTAGCCAGATTTGATTGACAGGTCTCTTTGTTCTTATTGTTTGACTTTTGTTGACTTTCCTTCTTAATTGATGATCTCCTTCTTTCAAAGCGCATTAATCCTGTAACAAAGACCATTGTCAAGATGTTGCTTTGAAGATAACTGCGCAGGCGATAAATGTGAAACGTTTTCACCGTTTTTGATCAAAACGACTATTCACCTACTCTTAAGTTGCCAATTCCATTATTATCTTAATTTCTTCATTAAGAAAGGAATATACCTCTTTGGAAACAAATGGGAGTCTAAATTTTGATGATGACATTTAAAACGTTTCCGGAGAGTTCCGTGAAAAAGCGAACTACGTATCTATGTTTAAAAAGTGATAAAAAGATACACTGCACCCTTTTAAAACGCGGCACCTGGCGGCATAAGATGAAATAAATGTGCTCTCCTTGACGGCTGGCAATGTGATACCAGTGGGGAAATCATACTATGAGCTCCCTCAAATGTAGCAGACGACAAGAACAATTGTCTTCACTGCCTAATCCCTCTACATTTTAGAGGAATTTCAGGAACCAGACAATGCGAAGCCTGAGTGTCGGCAAAACACCTAGTTTCAAAGGAGGAACAAGTGTTGTTTCTCTATCCCTTACAGGTCCCTGCGCTAAAGGTGTCTTCTAGTTTCAATCTTTACACAGTGAGTACATTGGCATAAACCCCTTCAATGTAATATGGCCTTGCTTTACCGTTTACTTGAACAACTTCCTGATCTTTTGGAATAGATCAGTTGCTCTTCTATCTACATATAAAGTATTTTTTCTTCAATAAACCTTAGTAACAATCAGTTAACAGAATGGCTGGAAAACTGCGCTTCTTTAGGTCTAGTACCCATACTGTTTTCGTACTGTACATACTTCATTATCACCAGTTCTCTACCCAAATGGGAATGGAAAGCCTAACTGAAATTTTTAGGCATGCCATACCTAAAGAATTGGCCCTTGAGGACAAGGAAAACTTTCCCCCACTTTTTGATGTGATGAAAAATAAAAGCGATAAAATAAATGGGGGAAAGAAAAACAACCTAATATTCAGAAATTGTAGAGTGGTCACACTGCACAATGCACGATTTTATGAAAATGGGTCTTTGTCCCCTTGATTGACAGATGCCAGGAATTTGGATCATATATTTTAAATTTAAATTTTCCCAGGAAAGACCCCTATGCTGGAGCGTCTTTAAGCCTAAGGTTACAACAGCTCGGGATATTACCCCTTTTAGATGAATCTACTTTTCTCCCAATCGGCAGAACAATTTGTCATGGGCCCCGCCGTTTGTCTAGTTTACCCACAATTCCTTGTGTTCTTTGTGTACATTGTCAGTGGAAAATGGGGTTTGGAACCCCTTTGGCAAATTTGTCGGTCTGATGTTATGCAATTAAATGTATATTCGGTAGGTATTTGTCATAGCTAGAGAAATTCCACGTCCACGGCGGTTCACCAAACCGTTTTTGAGTAATAGTTTTCAAAACTTCATTTACACAATTTTCTTCATTTCTGTTCTTCATTTGCAAAATAGTCAACAAGCTGTCTTCAGAGTAACCTTTTTATTGTTTTTATGATGCATACTGCATTCTTTTTTCTGTTAAAAGATTTTGAAAAGCTGAGAAACGAGTAGTTCACATCCCTTTTCATAGTACATTTTGAGTCAATCATATCGTGGTGGAGAGCCCAAACATGCATTTTTGAAGGACTTTATGAGTTTTATTTTGTCACATTATACAAGCGATGTCCTCTTTGGGTATTACCTAGGCCCCTATTGCTTAAATCGACAAGGAGCCCTAGGGTACACCTCTGGACCCTATATTCCTGTTGGCCCTAAGTACTACTCGGTGATTTCAGTTTCCAGTTTTAACAACCTGATCCGCCTTCCTCGCCTGCTGGCCAAAATCCTAACTGTGTGAAGTAATCAGACAAAAAAAAAAAAAACATAATGCATGCACTTTGCCAGCAAGGGCTCACTTTTCAGACACTGACAGTGAGAGTCAGTCTCGCAAGGTAATTTCAAAATCACGCAATCCTCCCCGATTGCAAGCTGAACTACAATCCTTATTGGAACATATGGTTGTTTAAAACTTTGGGACCACCAAACATCCATTGGCACATAATACATAATGGCTTTTGTTACAAACCTGGTGACGATCAAAATATAAGACACTGTCTATCCCCCACTCCCAAGGTTTTAAATGGTGGGTAAAGGGAGAATATCAAAGTATCAGGGAGAAGCACCACCATCGGTTGGTACCTAGCATACCAAGACAAGGTTTGCCAAAAGTACTTCTCAGATTGCAGAAATGGCATCTTTCTGCTTTTCAAGTCTTGTAAGTTGCGTCTAAAAATTTTCTTGTTTATTTTGTAGAAAAAAAGAAAAAGTTCAGAAATTTACTCTTCTAAAAAGTCAGTTACCTTTAAAGGTGGTAAATGGAAGGCATACAGAAATTA
Source organism: Holothuria leucospilota (assembly GCA_029531755.1). NCBI lineage: Eukaryota > Metazoa > Echinodermata > Holothuroidea > Aspidochirotida > Holothuriidae > Holothuria > Holothuria leucospilota. The sequence continues at coordinate 193,442 of JAIZAY010000044.1, forward strand.
AAAGAATGGAGTTGGCAGAGTGAGTTAGCAGTTGACAGAGAATATGCCTGTCAATCAAGAGTTTCCTGGAACAAAACCTACTGGAACCACCTGGAAATTATCTAGGGCCTAAGACTTGTTTGGCAAACTTGTTAACAGGGGGGCTCAAACTGGTTATTGGTGATTAAATTTTTTATTGTGTTGTCCCCTTCAGGTCTAGTCCACTCCGGGTTGCTCCGTGGGGCTGCTGTTTAGGCAGGGTTTGGAAAAAAGGCCAGACCCTGGAAGTACACTCTCCTCTATCGGATGTGGGGTGTTAACTGGTGGTCTGGGGAGCAGGATGAAAAATATAGATCACCCCTCTGAAAGCTAGTCACAAAAAGTCGCACAGAGAAGGTCCAATTCAGCGGTTTTTACCACAATCAGCTCGGCATTGGGTCTTTAGTGAGTCCAAGTGGCTTTCTGATCCTACATTTGTTAAAACTAATTAAAAAAGATGCAAATATTTGCCACAAATGCTCCACAGAGTGCGGAAAACGGTGCTGCCTAGCCCCATTCCCCTTTAGGTCCTGTAAACTACAGCAAAATGTTAATTATTTATGAATTTCCCTTAAATCCTCGGCTGAGGAATTGACAGTCTCTGATATCTGCTGTTTGTATCAAATGTAAATATTTGAGAGGTAAGGAGGCTGAAGTAATTTGTGTAATTAACATCACTTGAACTAGTTTAGTTTAGTGTACTTGTCTAATGTAAATGAATAATTAACTAGACGGTTCGTACTTGCAGGCAAGTACAGATCGAAGCCACTGAAAATGGTATGAAACGAAGCAGAAAAGCTCAATATTGTGCCACTTGATTCCAAGTTTCGATCAAATAAATATTATGTGCGGATAAAAAGTAGCAAACGGCCTACCATGCTCACCTCTCAGAGCAAAAATGTTCTGCCGCCAACTCAACTTTAACTGTTGTGTCAGGAACGTATCTTCCAAGCAGGCACACAGACAGTTGTAAAACGTTTCTACCCAATTTCGGGCATTTACGCACGCGCAGCTTAAGCTGAGACGTGAAAACGGATTTGTAGCGGCAGACCAGCGTGTTAAACAAGCGGGGATTTTCGATGGTGTGGTCGTTGAGTCAGTGCTAGTGTAAGTCTGCGTAGCGGTTTTCAAGTCTGGGACTATTTTATGAGTGATCAAACCAAGTATAAAAAGAAAGTAAATAGAACTGCGTAACGACTTATTGTCCTTCAAAAACAATACTTACTATATCTCTCAAATGGGAAGACTATTCCAGTTGCAACACGGTCAAGTCGGTGAAATCGGGGAAATGGTCAAAATTTCCACTTCATGAAAAAGTCAAAATAACTGCGTTGCAGATGGAATGCTGTATACGTTCGTAGTGATCGTGTTCAAATAGACAAGTATCACACTGAAAATATTCATACGCCGAGCCACTAAAGAAGGCACCGATTCACGTGACAAACTGAGCAAATCCAACAATCGAAGCTGTAGGCTTCGATTAACTAGTTGACTGTACATACATGCATCGTTCATTTTTGTCATAATGGAACATAAATGTCACAAACAACTGACTGGGCTCCCTTTGTGAAGCAGCTTTATACTTCATTAACACCTTAACTTGAAAAAGCAGCTCCACGCGAAGAGCTATGGAAGCACCATGAAATCTCCATTTTGAAGAGGATAAATTCTCAGTAAAATTTATTTGGTCATTTTACTGGTAGTACAGCTTGTTTGACTAATGGTGTACTTCATAATGCATATGTTATGTTAATATTATACAATTATCATTATGTAATACTTTTACGTGTTTCATTAGGCCTGTTTCATTATAGACGGTGCCGCCATGGATGGACAGTTGTGGAGTGTGGAGCAAGAATCAATCGACAAACAATTTTGAAACTGTATTTTCTCTTTTACTTGCTGTTAAAACCGAGAAAATCTTTAAACATATAATGTATTAACATTTAAGACATGTTTACTAGTATGATTGCTTAATATGGGTTCAGAAAAGCTGAAATTTAGCTCCTTTTCAAGAACATGCTCTTACGTTTCCATTCAAAACTGATCTATACATTTCTAACGTTACACGAAATCAAAGAGAATAGTGAGACGTTGTAGCACTTTTAACGGTATACAGTGTTCTCCACAGGTCCAAATTTTGTCCGGGCGCTTATCTCTGATGCGATAGATAACACTAATCGCCTGCCTAAGGAGGGGTGTATCCTTCCTCTTTGGAAAATTTTTGCCCACTTAAGGTGGGCTAGGCACAAAATTGTGCTACATTTGTGGTTAATTTGAATTGAATATTTCACCAAGAATTACAAATTTTAAGGAAGTTATTTTTATTTTGTTTGCTAGAGAGAATTTTTCCTCAGTCCCTGTGGTAGTTCAGAACCACAATGCGTGAAGTAAGGGAACAGTTGATAGACTATATATGGTGAATTCCAATGTTGCATTTTTGACCAAAATTCAACTTTAAGTGATAGTCAGATGTGGTACATTGCTGAAATATGTAACAATTACCTCATCTAAAACAGGTTTTACTTTGGCGATATCATGTTCCATTATCACACTAGAACACCTTAAACTTTCTTGTGCTCCCAAGATAAAAATCCATGAATCAGCCAACTATGCAAAGTTTCTTTTAGTACTTGCAACAATTCCAAGAAAGAGCAAATTGTCTTTTGACATGACTATGACTTGTGAGCATATTCACTTGCTACAGTGCAGCAACTGCTTCTATGGGTAAAACTGGTTGCATGGGTTCTAAAATGGTAGTGTTAGGCGTGTCCCATCAGTCACAGTTTTCGGACATTTGTTTTTGTCACAAGTTGAAAAAAGGATTTCGTGTGCTCCTTTGTGTATTGTTATCTAGTATTGGTGGAAACATTATCAGAGATGGGTAGAGTTTGTACAGTAGTGTCAAGGGTTTCTTGCTGGACAGAATGGAAATTTCTGTCCCATCAGTCACAGATTTAAGTGCTCAGGGGTAAAAAATATATCAGAATAGGAAAGTCCAGTGCTATGCATCAGCAAAATATGAGGGTAGGTTCTAAACCAGAGGGAGACATGAAGAAAGTAAGAAAACTCACATAGTTAACCCCAGACAGTAGGTCAACAAGAAGGAAGAGGCTGCCTTCACAGCAGAAAGAGTGGAGAGAGTACGGAGGGAAAAGTTATCCATAGTGCCTGTACAGTAATTTATAGTGATTAAATAACTCATGGATCATTGCCATTTGATTTTGATGTGCTCACTTATTCAAAATGGCTCCCCCGAAGAATAATTTCAGTAACCATTGGTAAAAATGGTACACATTGAATGATGGGTATTGTATCTCCTAGTATGTCCCATCAGTCACAATCAAAAGTTCGTATTGAAGTGGTTTGTTTAATGTGTGGTATGTTCAATAACCTGAAGCTGTACGATACTAGAACTGGGTTATGCAGGAAATCTGATGGGAAATCTATGAAATCTAGCCCCAGATGTGTTAAGTGATTGTAGATCACTTAATAATATTTTTCATTTAACCCCTTTCCTTTCTGGCAGTTGTTTGTTGCTTGTTCCAGTGTGATGCCCTTTGCATTCAAAATGAATGACCTCATTACATAAATTCCATGACACTAAAAGGTTTGTGCATATTCAGCTGGTGTTGCAGCTTCATGATCAAGTAATTTCATTGGCATATGGTTTTATAGTGTAGCTAACATTTCCATAGTGTGAGGATTTGGAGCAGGGTAATTAGTGTCCAACACCATTCCCACAGCATTTAAACCGGATGACTACTGTACATTTCAATCAGGTAGTGTTACAGGTACAGGATGTTTGAAAAAATGTTTTGTTTGTTGAATTCAACTAGTTTTGCTCTTGTTGATCAATAAGATTAAGGTTACAGTCACATATAGACTAATCTTTCTCTTTCAAGTGGTCTGTTCAAACATACATTGACTGGGGGCAATATGCAATCTTGCAAATATTTTCTGGGGGATAGTGTCCCATCAGTCACAATCATTTTGTCCCATCAGTCACAAGGAAAATGCAATCTGATAAAATAGTAGATAAGAGATGATCCTCCAGGCTGATCTTTTTACAGAGCTACATCAAGTGGCAACCTAAATGGGTGTATACCCAATATATTTACTCCAATCTGAGATAGTAATTACCAACTGAACGAACTCACCTGGAAACTGTGGTCCCCAGATGTTCCATCAGTCACATGGTCATTCTGGCAGCCTCCCAGCAAAGAGGGAAAACCTCCCTTAACAGATTTACCATAATTCAATTGTTTGGAGGTAGGCCCATAAACAGGTTACATTTACAGGATTTTCTCTGTGTTCATTTCTTTCATCTAACACATTTAACAGTGGAATTTGTTATCAAATGTCCCATCAGTCACGCTGGAATTCACCAAACACCATTTCCATGTTTCTTCATATCCAGTGAATTTTGGACATGGAAATGTTTAAGACTGTGCATGAAAGAGCCTTCTCAAGATTCTGATACAGGTGACACTGGTAGCACTCTTTTGGTTATACCACTCTGGTACACCTTTTTCTTCATTAATTGCTCTTCGCTGTAATCACTAATCAGTCTTAATTTAACAAAACCTGCCCTAGTATAGTACTTGATCTCTGACCCAGTCTAACAAAATAATGAGGCTCACATACTCCTCATAACACTCGCAAACAGACTTGAACTACTGCTTAGATTTTGGAGACTCTGCTTGCCACAATCAGCAAATGAGAGAATGGAAAAATTTATTTTGTTCTCTCTATTCCATAACTACGATCACATCCTCATCATCTTCTATCTCCAAGTGAGAGTTCAGTGATCGCAAGTGCCGTAATCGTGCTAGTATTCAAAGCAAACCATAGACACCTCTCTGAGGTAACTGGCGATCAAATCCATAAATAATGGGCATATTTTTACAATCAAATACTGAACTTGTGGGGGCAGAAAGTGTTTTATTCATTTTGCAAACATTTCCAAAAAATCAAAGCAAGCTTTTTGTCCAGGCGGCCAAGATTTTTGTCCGGGCGGCAACTTTTTGTCCGGGCGCTGATGCACGCTCTAGAGATTTTGTCCGGGTGGCGCGCCCGGACAAAACGACTAGTGGAAAACACTTCGGTATAGTTTATTTTTACCTAAAATCTGTTGGAGGGTTGGAGGTTCCTCGCAATCAATCAGAATGAAACTTGTACTGGCTTAACAGAATTTTTCCCTTTACATGGTCGCTACAGTTCCCATACCACCTTCTTCTCAATCACATTACTGGTTTGGGCGTGCAGTACAAAAGTACCCTGTACTGCACCCTGCAGGTACAAACACAATATTGTTGTGTAGTTTCAACAGTTTTATCCATAGCCTAAAGGACAGCTAACTGGACAACTTACGTTATTTCCTTTTGTTCTTGTTATCAACTAAACGTTTATAGAGGAAACGGGTGTCAGAGTATCATTTATTGCCTGGGTGCTACAGGACGGATTATTTGCTTCAGAAAACAGCCCTTATGATAACAAGTGTAAACAGAATGCAAACCTGGCTTCTGCCTACCAGTACATGCAGAAATCTGTGGCAAAAGAATAGAAGGCGAGTAACTTTCGAGTAGATGTTTATAAATATTGATTCCCCTGAGATGAAGAGAGGGAAGGTTCAAAGGATATTACATGTCTTAGCAAAGGAGGTTCATGTCCTGTGTGACACTATAAATAATGAAACTAATAACTGTTAATTCTGGAAGAAAACATTTGAAAACACCAGTTCGTGTTCGAAATCTAAACCTACTATATCTAATCTGGTATCTGAAACAAGTGAAAAGGTCTTTAATCTCCGTATCAACTTGAGGGTAGCCCTTTGCTCCAAACTACTCCAATATTTTGTACACTCCAAACCATAAAAATTTTGATGACGACTTTATAAATAACACCGACCAACACACCTAATTTTACCTCTAAAGAGTTTGGCTAATATTGTGCTAGTACTTTCTCGGTCGCTGAAGCTATTATTTTTATTCTCTAGCATTATTTCAACTATTTGCTCCTGGCCTAGACAAGTTTACCTACCTTATAATTAAACACTGCCTTCATTCGTTAAAGCAACTATTACCGACACTCTTTCCCCTCCTTATCTCCTATGGCTTTTTCCCAAAGCCTTGAAAATGTTGCAAAACTACAGCTATTCAGTAAGCCGGAGAAAGACGGTTTTTAAACAGAGAATTATACTTAATCGGTCCGTTTTATTGTGTAAGAAAGCTCTTCAAACAAAATCTCAGTAATAGGAGTAACAGTCTATCTTAAAAATGAAAACTTTATCAAATAATCAATGTGGTTTTAGAAAAGGAAAAAGTACTCTAAATTATCTTTTAATTTACCCTATCAATTTAATGGTAGATTTAGGAACGTGCTATTTTCCTTGATGCCGAGAAAGCACTTAACAAAACCTAATATAATGGCTGAACGTTATTATTTAGATCTCCCCTTAACACCCTTAGAATCCTCTCTTCCTTCTTGAATAACAGAGATGCCTACTAATTATGCGGGCAAGTATTTGAACAAAATCCAACTAAAAGCCTGACATCTCAAAACATGACTATTCTTAAGATGTTGTGTTTATGTGCAGTTTTCAAGGTTTACATAGTCCCACGTCTCATGATCTCAGATGACCCAGGACTTCCACCAAAAGCTATTGGATCTTTCTCTTAATATAACAATAAATACTCTAAGCCTGGAAGTAGCCATCATGTATCTTGAAATATTGTGTTGACATTTTTTGGTTATTGACCTCTGGTTAGCTCTAATGACCTCTGAATGAATGACTGAATTAGAATACACTTCATCAACAGTATCAATCATTGCTCTCTGACATGGTATGGTATGGTGACATGTTTTAAAGCGGTTTACCAGTTTTCAATTCTGGTGGACCTCAGATCACCTTTGATCTCGCCAAAAAATATGTTCCTTCTTAATATGAAAAAGTTAAATTTTAAGAAAAAGTTCCCATCATTCCTATCTTAAAATAACGTGCTCACATTGTTTTCAGTTTTTCTCTTTGAGACCTGAAATGACCTGTGACCTTCCCGAAAATACCCTTTCAAAAAGGTGTGGCATGTCACATATGAACACACATAATCACATGTGGTAGGGCGTAAGAAAATGCATGGGAAAAAAGTTTGATAATAAGTGGTGACACATATGATATTAAAACCAATCTGACACACAAGACCGCTTTTTCCTGCATGATTGTCGCACCTTGAAATCTGGGTCAAAGTGTTTCAGGTTGATACATGTGGCAAACCAGGCCAAAGTGTGGCAAACAAGGCCAAAGAAAGAAATTGAATTATTAAATTTTCTTTAATCGGCACCACACTTCTCCACACATTCCCACAATCTACCTACTTTACCCCAGTTTGCCACATGTCAAAACGTGTTTTTTGGTTTTCTACCCATTGCCCCTTGCCCAGCTTGTGGAAATACAGGCCAGTCCATGACACTTTTGAAATGTGTGTCCATGGGCGTCCGCAGAAAAAAAATCAGGGGGACAAAATTTTTAGGGGAAAAAATTTTTTCATGGGCTATATTTTACTCCCAGAAAAGAGTTTAGATGCTGTTTCACAGTGTCGACAAAGGCGTAGCCAGGAATTTTTCAAGGGGGGGGGGGGGTGAGGGGAAGCCTATAGACAGACTCTCAGCGCTCCGGTCCACTACTGGTTGGCCCTGAGCGCAAGAAAATTTTGGCCCAAAATGCCTCCCAGAACACTGGAAATGGCACTTCCAAGGCCTATTTACTGCATATAAAAAGGGAAAGCACTAGCAATATCATAAATATAAACTTTGAAAATTACAAAAAAATATGCTCAGTAGGGCCGGGGTGGGGGCTGCTGGGGCCTGAGTGTTGATATTTTTATTCAAATGCTGTTTTGAGAGTAGAAATTTACACTGAGTGAACTGTTAAGAAAGTTGATGTTATATTTTCTTCTTTTTTTTCTTTTTCTTAGTTTTTTAAATTTTTTGATTTTCCAAGGGGGGAGGGGAAGTGCCCCCTGCCCCCTCCTGACTCCCATGTGTGTGTCAATTGTTTATTAATGGCACACACTGTCATCCAAAAATTCACCACTCGTCACACTCCACCACAGTTTGACACAGTATTTCACATGTGGTATTGGAACATGTGCCAAACTTTTTTTGTAAGGGTAATAGGGGTCTTCCTTGGAATATGAAAAATCTTTGTGTTAAGTGTGCAAAGTTCACATCGTTCTATCTTACGATAACGTATTACAAGGAATATTCTTTGGTTTTGTTGTTACACCTCAAGTGACCTCTCATAACCTTTTTCCCCTACAGAAAACTGTAGGGCTCATTCACTGACCAGTACTTATAAACATTCAATGTATGAAACATATCAGTGCTTTCTACCTTTAGTGATCATGCTTAAAGTGTTTTAGGTTTTTGCATTCCGGTGACCTCAATTGGCCTTTGACCCCCACCAAGCAGTGGAGATTTTTCTGTCAATGTGATACGTCTGCATGCTGGGTATGAAAGCATCCATCACTGCGATATTGAGATATCGTGTTTACAAGCTAGGCGTCACAAATACACATTCGCACACGCAGACGCTCGCTCACACACCCACACATACATACACATATATGAGGATCATTAAATGGATTTCTGTCGCCTTCGGAAAGGAATCTATAGAAGCACAGAACTATTTCAACTTTTTTTCTTTACAGAATTGCATTTAATAGGAGAATTGTCATTTTACCACAGAATCTTCTATAAAGACATGAAAAAACTAAGTTGTGGAAGAAAATAACACAAAAATTACTCACAAGTTTCCATTCTTCTTTGAAGTTCTCTATTCAGGAACACCGAATGTAAGCAATGGGTGTTGCTAAAAAACAAACTCTCCGTGAATATGCATGTATCAAAGGCTGTGGTTACAGTCCTATTTTGGTAGCTTATTAATAAGGCAGGGGATTTCCACATAAGTGATTAATAAGGGGCATACCTTGAAAATTCCTTTGAGAGGCTATATATTAAATCCGACTTGCCTGAAATGGCCGAATCCAAAGGAAGAGGCCTTTACGCCAAAATTTCGTAGACACATATACTTAATTGATAGGCCTAATAAGTCACAGACGGCGAAAAGTGAAAGATGGTACACAGGATTTGGAACTTGTATAGTCTACTTGAACTTTGTTACTTAATGAAAAATGGTGCAATGCCTGATGGAATCAGAGATATAAATAAAACAAACAACGCCGTGAAAGGCAACGAACTCATTGAAATTCAGGGTAGATAACGACAGTATATTGCTTTGCTAGAACGTGAAACTCTGCACGAATACACTGGTCTCTACGTAATAGACTTTGTTTGTAAAGGTGTCACGAAAATATATCATTAGTGCATTAGTAGCATAGTCGTTGTGTAGTAGCATATAGTCGTTGTGATTTTTGCCAAAAGGGGGTGTTTTGTTGCACCGAGGTTCATCACTCAGATTTATACTTCTTGACTTCATCAGTTTTACGATACTTTAGCAACTTGACCTCTGCTGACCTGGCACGACTTTTGAACCTCACCAATAATTGAATAACAAAAAATGGAAAAAGTGTCTAAGAAGGGGCTCAAACCCTGGCCGTCTGTGTTAGAAACTGCGCACTGTTCCACTACGCCATCAAAGAACTCGCTAGGTGTAAGGTATTTCTAATCCTACTATAGTTACAGCATCCTTTACACAAGTCCATGAGTGTTGTTAGGTAGTTCAAATTAAAATTGTTACTGTGACAGCTATGCTTGTGAAAAAGTCAATAATGCTCTCTGTAATTTTCTTTGGAATGAAAAACAAGTCAGACCTACCTTTTCGTTGGTCACGAGAAGGACACAATTATGTAGGTACCACCCACTGTCTATTTAGTTTACGAGGGATTCGTAGTTTTACCTCTAATGACCTCAGATGACCTTCTACCTCCAACAAATCCATAGGGTTTCCTATCTCTTAAAGTAACACGTCTTTATACCCGGTATAAAACGTATCCATCATCCCTGTCTTGAAATATTGTGATTTTAAAGGCTTTCGGGTTCGGATATTTTTTACCTCTGATGACCTCAAACGACCTCTGACCGCCCCTGAACAAGCGGAGTTCTTTCTCTTAATATGATAAACTCATAGGCCTACACTATGTATGGGATTAGACCATCATTGCTATCTTGAGATATCAAGCCAAGCGTCACAACCACACTTACACACACACTCGTGATTGCATAGATTTATTTTGCCCTCGGTAAGGAATTAGACAAGAGACACAGAAATGCATCTAGATGTCAGGTTTCGGCGAAGAATTGGTTGGGCGGGTTGAACTGTGGACTGAAGGGGATGATAGTACGCACACACATACTTGTAAATACCGTCCATCGGGAACCCCCTCATTTTACCATGCAACACATAACCTTTGTACTCAACCAAAACTTGAATAACCGAAATCACGATTACAAGGTTTTCGGCCTTTGAAATTTGGTGAACTCAAATGACCTTTGACCTCCACCAAAAACAATAGGGTTGTTTCTCTCAACATGACAAATCTATATACCAAATATGAAAAGTGTCGGTCATTCATATCTCAAGATATCGCGATTACAAGGAGCGTCAAAAACACACACGCATACACGTTTACGACGCCGCTCGGGGACATGCACAAATAATGTGCCAAGTGAGGTTCATCCTCTTCCTCCTAGTTAATCGGGGATAATTACTGATTTACACACCACGAAACTGGGAATACGGAAAAATCTCCGCACACATTTACACATGAATAAAGACTTAAAACATGGAACAGGGGCATTACCTAAGATCAATCTGTAAAGTTGTAGGCACTTATCTGACATCCCACTTTGCATTATTTAGACATTCTAGAAACGGGGAAATCCCCATTTCGCGGAGTATCCCCAGTTCACTAGTATTTTTTCTTCGTGTATCCCCGATACACGCCCTAAACAAACCCACACACACACATGCACACACCCTCACACACGACATCACTATCGCATAGATTCCTTGCCTGGCTACGGCAAGGAATCAAAAATGTTATTTTTCACAAAAATTAACCTTTGACTTCCTTTCACGTGGCCTTTAACCCCGGTTGCCATGGCAACCATATATTATGGTCGTATTTGGCAGGTTCATAATATCTGTGAAGTTTCATGTATGTGTAATGTTTTCTTCTAGAATTATACTAAAAAAATAATGTAATTTCTTTCAAAAATTGATCTTTGACCTTGGTTACCATGGCAACCATATATTTTGGTAGCACTAGACACGTTCATCATATGTGTGAAGTTTCATGTATGTGGATTGTTTCCTTCTGTAATTATATTAAATACACTAAAAAATGTGATTTTTTACCAAAATTGACCTTTGATTCCTGTCACGTGACCTTTGACAGTGGTGGCCATGTTAATGATATATTTTGGTACTATTTGGCACATTCATTTTATGTGCGAAATTTCATGTATGTGGAATGTTTCCTTCTGGAATTATACTAAAAATATAAGAAATGTGATTTTTCCAAAAATTGACCTTTGACCTCCTGTCCCGTGACCTTTGACATTGGTTGCCATGGTAACCACATATTCTGGTGGTAATAGGCATGTTTATCATATGTGCAAAGTTTCATGTATGTGGAATTCTGAAATTATACTAAAAAAACTAAAATACCGTGAATTTTCCCAAAAATTCAATTTGACCTCTGACTTTTGACCTTTTCTGCCGAAAGTCACTCAGACACAAGTTTACACTCTGGGGTACCTACCCACAAAATTTCAAAAGAATCGGTCTGGCCCACGAGGAGGAGTTCATGAAACAATTTTTTCGCTTAAAATGTTAATATCACGTGACTTTTGACCTTCGTTGCCTTGGCAACCATATATTTTTCTAGTGCCTGACATTCTTATTATACGTGTGAAGTTTCATGTTAATGGAATGTTTTTTCTTAAAGTTATAATAAAAAGAGTAATTTTCACATAATTTGACCATTTACCTCTGACCTTTGACCTTTTCTTCTGGCAGTCAATGTAGAACTGGGGTTTTGTCTAGGACACCCTCCCACCAAATTTGAAGAGAATCGGCGTTACTATTTTGGAGATATTAAGAAAACAAAATTGGACACATACCATGGGTGCACCCATACACATATCATGACAGTACACACCATGGGCGCACACATTCTTAATTTACTACCATAGTTGTTTTTTTCTACATTTAACAGTTAGCGTTGTATTGTTTCGATCACTTGGAACCCTCTGAAAGGTCCTTAAACTTGAAACAAAATCAACTCTGTAACTTTGTATAATTGACTGTAGCTTTTGCAATGTTTGTTGATATACCGTGTTTTATGAAAGTTTGTTATGTCTAGACTTGTTTTTGCTACCGTAGTCTTTTGCCTTTGTTGTGAAGAAATTTGTGCAATCATTTGTTTATGGTCAGGTACGGCTGTCTATCGTCCAAACCAAGCTCATAGTCATTAAAAAACTTCCCTTTATGCGTGCCTGTTTATACCTTTATTCCTGCAAGGTACTGAGAATGTCACTTAAAATGAGACTAGTTGGAGGCTTGGAATAGCCTGCATAATTATGATCTAATGACGTACTTGCTGCTAGCTTCTCTTGTACTTTGCAAGTAAAGTAACCCAGCTTATTCCATGGTGATTGATGGTGTACTTTGTTTATCTTTTAATCATATTATATAAAGGAGAGCCATTCTTCTCTTGATTAGGCTTTTATTCTATCCGTATAAATTTCTAATACTCAATCACAGTCGTGCATTAAAAGTATAAAGCCTACGGATACATCATTCGCATTTCCCCTAACGTTAAACAGAGAACTTTGAAACAGGCAAGATTTGTTTCATTCTGCGGTGAGTGCACATGCAGCCCTGATCTCTAACAATGTAGTTTACTTTCGGTTTGAAGTTTGACCGCCTTATCATGTCTAAACATAGTCTTTGATCTTTAGTGCAATTGTTCAAAAGTTGTGTCAATATCATCAAAGACATGTCATAAAATCAATAACTATAGCGATCTTCGATCCCCGGCCGAGTCAAAGTAAAGTAGGGTTTTCATCCTATAGCAATATACGGTTTTTTCCATCTGAACTGGCTTTTCAAAAGAAACTAATTTTGATCTAAGTTGTTGAGTTTGTTAGTCGCCCCACGTGAAGTTGTAATTCTTAAGCCATATAAGCTTCTACCACATTTGTAGTCACTTAGCGTCGTAAAAGAATTACCCTTCAAGGCCTAAATTATCTAAACATGATTGTTACAAAGGTGATAATAACCAGCGCCAAACAAAACTTAGGCTTTGTAAACACCGTACAAAAATGTGGGAATGAACGTTGCCATAGCGAGTTTACGGTAATAACTTTAGTAAATGTTACAAAGGATTCATATATGAATTACAGCTACGAATTACTTTTGAAGCCCTTTGGAAATCCCAAAGGGTGGAAAGGAGCTTAAAGGATATGGCAGGGTTGAAAAGTTTCAAAAGGTACAACTGGTACAAGTGGCTTACATATAATACAAAGGGTAATTATTAATGAGTTTGAAAGGATTGCTGACCCAAAGGTTTCTGGAAGGGTTTTGACAATTCAGAGGGTTTCACCAAATGGTTTTAAAAGGGTTTGATATCTTCAAAGATTTTAATGGAAGAGCATCCAAATGGTTTGTATTATGATGTTTTCAAAATTTAGAGCCTCATCAGTTAGTGCATTCCAAAAGGGTTTCAATATTAAGGAAACCTGTTGCCAGCATTTCTTCTTTTTTCTTTAATTAAAAGGAATTCACTTCGGTCAGCCACATACACTCATGGTGTCAATAGCAGACTTGTGGACAAACCTGGTCAAACCTTTCATCCTAGCCATAGCCACGAAAGGAGAGGTCATGCTGACAACGTACAACCAGAATTTTGTACCGTCATCACCTTAGACAAATTTCAACTAAATTCCCTACTTATGGCGGATCCCTACATATATCAAAAGTGCTACAGAGTACTTTGACCATACATACATACGTACATACATACATACATGCATACATACATACATACATACATACATACATACATACATACATACATACCCTTAGTACAAAAGTTACCCTCGCAGCCTACGCGGCGAGCGCGTGATGTTTTTGCTACCTAAAGTGCGCGTTACCTTAAGTAAAGACTATAACAGTTATCATGGTAGCTTACGCGGCGAGCGCGCGATGTAAAGAGTACTCGTCTGCTACTGAAAATGAAGAGTTAACTCTTTCGACATCGAGTAGATCTGTCTTGACTGAAAACGAAATCGTTTTCATTTAGTTTATGAGGCTTTATACCTTTAAGTCAATATGCCCATTGTCCTTCTTTATCCAATAGATATTTCCCCTTGTCAACCCTGTCGATTAATTATACGCTGAGATCCTCCAAGCCATGGTGACTACGGACTATGGAAATGTAGATAAATCAAATAATCTCTCAATTTTTCATCAAGCGACATCTTAGTATGCGCTTTAATGAGACTCTTGTGGTTATTAAACCGTAATCGAAACTTAATACTTGCTGAACCTGCGTACTGGATATCACATACTTTACAAGTCAATAAATATATACCACATCTTGAACTGCAGTTAGTTCGAAATTGATTGTGTAAGACTTATAAGTACCTTTGGAAGTAAAACTGTCACCTGTTTTAAAATATTCGCAAACAAGGCAACGTCTATGCCCACATTTTGCAGTTTCCAATTGTGTGTTTTCAGAGTCAGCAGGTTTAAGTTTTGCAGGGGATTAGCCAGGTTTTTGGTGTAGGGGGGCAAATTCGACTCATCGTCCCCATTTTTGACCGCAGTCCTGGGGAAGGGGCATAAGGGGAGGGGTGTCCACCTCCCCTTCTGAAATTTTTTTGCTGTCTCTAAGGGCTTAGATGCAAAATGGTGCTTGTTTTTATATTAGATCCCAGTGTTCCCCACAGGGGTTTTTAGAGTGGTTCAGGGGTGGCGCCAGGATTTGCCCGAAGGGGGCCAGATTCCCCGACGGGGAGGCCAGCGACCAGAAACCCCGATACCCTCAAGGGGTTGGTGAGAGGGGATTTGAAGAAAACCTGTGTGCTAAACCATGCCACTGGATATATATATTTCATTAAATTTGTATATACTAGAGGAACATAGATTTACCGTTTTTATCCGTAATCTAAACTGTGAAATTTCAAAGCTCGCAAAGCACGCGAAAATTTTTGGTGAAGCCTACACTAAAGAGAATCTGTACTTGTTTAAAACTTATATAGGTCAATTGTTCGGGCAGGTGGGTCCTATCAGACATAACTTACATTTTACTCCCCTCCTCGGGTCACTAGCCGTACCTCACGGCACACATAAGAGAACAGTCATTAACTAGTTTTACGGAAATGAGTTGACATTGTACTGTATTTAGCTATAGGTAACGGAACCGAGAAAGAGAGGACAAAGCGTACCAAAAAATGTGGGTTTTATCTCAGAAATGATCCCTTTGAAAGCCGAAATAAGTAAACCAACCATGGGTGGCGACAGAATTTTCCCGAACGGAGGCCGAGCCATGCCAGCGACCCCAAGTTCCGACAGCCCACTATGTCGAGGGGTGCATGGTGAGAAAGGAATTTGAAGGAGCCTAACTATCCCATGCCATTGCGGGCATATTTTGCATAATATCACTTAACACTTCAAGAGTCAAGTTACGCACTGATATCGTTCTTTTGAATCTGAATCGTGAAATTGCAAAGCACGCGAGGCGCGAGAAAATTTTTGGTAGGCTTCCACAAAAAAAAAGAACATATGTGATTATTAAGAACAAAAAGAAAAAAAAAGAAAACTGTAGGGGTTGAAGATCGTATCGGGGATAACATACATTGTATCGGAGCTCGCTCACCAACTGACCGTTCAGCATGACACACATTAGAGAACAGCAACTAGGCATTGCGATATGGGATGAAATTTACGACCTCTACCTAAGCTGTGTACTCTGCCTACATGTTACTTGGTAAGGTGGACAAAACTTGTGCTATCTAGCTATGTGGAATGGAAATATTAAAGAAAATGGATTGACCCCCACAGCGCGCGTAGGGCGCCAAAAACTTTGGGTCCTTATTAGGGAAGTTGTCCTCTTGAGAGCAAAAAACAGGTAAACCGTTGGGGGGACTGTCACCTTCGGGGACTGCATGCTTTATCGTATCGACTAAGACTCCCCGACATAACTGTAAAAATTCCCCGACGGGGGGGGGGGGGGGGATGGCCCACCTGCTCCTTGTCCCTACCTGGCGCCACCCCTAGAAGGGCAGCCCGCCCTCCGAGTGAAAATGACATTGACATCCAATACATTTTCGGGATTTAATTATTTTGTTTCAAAATCAGGATTAGGGTTCGAAAAAAGGGCTAGGATTCAGTCCCCAAGGCATAATCAGTTGAAGAAAGGAGAAAAAATCCGGAACACCGTTTCCAGACGTGACGAAATCATTAATATCTAAGGCTTTGATTGACTTTTCGGGGGCTTATTACCGATGCGTCCTGCATAAAATAAATATACCGTTCATTCTGCGGCGGATTCCACCGTCATTATTCATCCCCGACACCTAGATCCCTACCCACTCCCACTCGGCCCCACCAACTTCCCATCCCTCCCTCTCGCCGTTTTTTTTTTTTTTGCTTTCCTTCATTTTTCAACATTGCCCATTGCGTCCCCAAAATTTTTGTGGGGGGCACTCTGCCCCCTGCCCCTCCTCTGGCTACGCCACTGAAGTTTTGCATGAACAAGATAGTAAGCTAGATTCTTAGCAGGGGCGGAGATTTCTTGTCAGAGGTTGGGGGTTGCATAATTGGCAAAGCGAGGGAGCGAAGCGACCGAACCAGAGCGCGAGGGAGGAGGGTGTGGGAGGGGGTGTCCCCCTCGCAAGATGTGAAGATTTTTTGTTTTTTAATGTGAACATATGCGATTTAGTGCATACTTTGTACGGTATTTTGTATGCATAAGGAGACATATAATTATTTATTTTATGAACTATTTTCCCAGCTTGCTAAGGCAAGTGGGTTGCCTCAGTACACTGGGACGGTCCATCAATGTACAGGATCATATTTATATAGTTTACCCATAGATCAAAACTAACAGATATATCTGTATTCTCATTTGAGGGCAGTGCAAAGGTACACTTCACTCCATCACCGTTCCAGGTGTATCGTAGCTTGGCACAATTTTGACAACTGAATGGTCACTAACGTTAGTGACAGTTTAGTTGCGTCTAAGTCTTAGAACCTGGGAGTAGTTAAAAGTAAAGGTCGCTTATTTTTATTATCTCATTTGCTTTTTTCAGTTTTTCATGAATTATTTTTTCAATTCCGAAGTGTACCTGAAAACTGGGGGAGGGGGGGGGGGAGAGTTGTGTTGGACAACCTCCTCTTGTCAAAAAGTTTAGGAGTTATAGCCCCCCCCCCCACCCCCCACCCCCACCCCCTGATTCTAAGGTCTCCGAAACGCCATTATAGGGATTTCTTTAACAGCTTTTCGACATTTGTCAGAACAATGAAGCAGTGGTTGTAGTTCTCTTTAAATAGCACCAATATTAGGGAGACCAGGATGGTAGGTAACTACCATGGGAACTCGCGTGTGACTCCTTTGGGGTCGAGGTCTTAACGCCTTCTCTCTAGTTACAGACTTAGCTTTACGAATCTGATTGTGTACAAATCTTTCCCGATATCCTCTTGCTACCAAATAAGTAGCGAGTTCATTGACTCTCTTATCAAAACCGAATTAGTAGAGCAAAAACGTTTAAGTCTGAGAGCCTGAACATATGGAATACTCTGGGATCCTCTGGGATGACACGAGTTGTAAAAAAGGGTGTTAATGCTTATCTGTAGGTTTAACATAGAGGTCTGTCTCAATTTCACCTACTTTATTA
Organism: Holothuria leucospilota; assembly: GCA_029531755.1. Taxonomy (NCBI): domain Eukaryota; kingdom Metazoa; phylum Echinodermata; class Holothuroidea; order Aspidochirotida; family Holothuriidae; genus Holothuria; species Holothuria leucospilota. The sequence goes on from JAIZAY010000044.1 coordinate 211,385, forward strand.
AAAACTTGAACATGTTGCAATTTATCCGCCCCTAAGACCAGCTCCACGTAAATTTGATGATTCTGTGCTTTTCATAAACAAAACTAAGAAATGGGTTTAGTTCTCTTTCACTTCTTGTCCATACCATGAAAATGTCGTCAATATACCTGAACCATAAATACGGTTTAATCCACGCCTCTGAAATTAATGTCCTTTCTAATCTATCCATAAATCAATTAGCATAGGCTGGTGCCATTTTCGTACCCTTGGCAATACCCAGAGTTTATAAGTAGTGGTTATCATTGAACTCAAAATTGTTGTTCCTAAGAACCAACTCTTCTAGTTTTACTATTCAATTAGTAGGTACTTTTTGATTCTGTCTTCTGCTTAAAGCATCACCTTATAGCATCTAGGCCTTCATGAGGTATGTGGGGGTATAAAGCCACAACGTCGATTACCACTAGAATAGCATTCTCCGAGAGAGTGTCAATTTTGTTAAGTTTATGAAGGCAGTCATTAGTGTCCTTCACAAACGAAGGAATAGGAGGACTAAAAAATTAAAGATGGAAATCCACAAATTCAGAAATCTTTTTGTCGGAGTATTACAACCCAAGATAACTGATCTGCCCGGGCACCCACCTCTTATGTATATTTGGTAGAAGATAGAATCTTCCTGCTTTAGCCGTACTATCCACTAACGAATATTCTAGTGTAGTGTCACTAATACATCCGTCAGCATGTACGTTCTTGACTCTGTTAGTAACTTTGTTATCATATTTACAGTAGGATCTCGATCTAATGTGAAGTAACCCCTGTCACTTAATTGACGAATAGCTTCTGCCACATACCTTGTCTTGTCCATTACTACTACTACACCCGATCCTTTATCTGCTTGCTTAATTACAATGTCCTCGTATTTAATCCAATTTTCAAGAGCTCGCTGTTCATCTTTTGTTACATGATTATTACTTTTGTTGTTGAGGTTGCCTTCAAATTTTTTTCCAGGGCATGCAGTTACGTAAGCTTCCAAAAAAAACCCTTCTTATCTGGACAAAAATGTAGCTTTTTCTGATAGCAAGTATATATGAAAAGTCGCATCCACTTCACAATCCTCATGAAAGTATTCCTTTCACCGAATAATTCTGACAAACTCCGAAACATCTTTCCTTAAAGTATAAGTATCTGTTTCTGCTGGTATCTGGCAAAATGACAATCCTTTGGACAAAAGAAAATTTTCTGCTTCTGCTTAAGTTCTGCTCGATAGATTAAGAACAATCTGAAGTCCATCACTGTAGACTCTGTCATAAACATTACCCAGGCCAACAGGTTCTGTTTTACATATTTGATTTTAGGTGAAATAATATAAATATATATATATATACATATATATATATATATATACAAACTGAAGAATGGTGGGAAGCGGACACAGTGAAGAGAGAGAGGCGAGGTGAAAAAGCAAAGCAAAGTTGACTCCACCGGGATTCGAACTCGGGACCTCCAGCTTGCTAGTGCGGACGCTCTAACCACTGAGCCATGAAGCCAAGATGGTTTGGCCTTTGTTCAAACCCCATATGAAGCACTCGCAATTCACCTTATATACATGCCGTATTGAACCCGTTAAAAATGTTAGATTTCCGACCCCACAAAATTGGACTTTCATGGGTAGGGTTATATGTCCCTTCCTAACGCCCGAGGCTATCTCCATCGCCGAGCCAATTAATTATCTCTTTCCAACAAGCTGTATCACATGTCATGATCTGGACAATGGCAACGTCTAGCCTTTAGGCAATTGGTGTAATAGAGAAGGGGAAAGAGGTTTTTAGTAGTTTTAACGAGACCAATACCTCATGTATAAATATTTAATCCCTTTAGTAAACAGCAATCGAGTCTTTGCTAGTATAGGAGATTGTTAAACCAAACATAGTTATCATCCAAGATGTAAAGTTAACTTTAAAAGAGGCGAAAAGAACATCTCCCATAAAACGATGACTGTCTCTTACCTTAATAAACTTTAACCCCGAAAGGTTGATATAAAAAAACACCAAAGTATTACCAATGTTTTATATAATGAGGCTCACTCACTGGACCAAGACAAATCCCTTTCAAGCACTGGCTGCCTTTCAATCATATAAAAAATCAAGGGCGGATCTAGAGGGGCCGACCCGGCTCCGGCCCCCTTTTTGACAATGCAAAAAAAAAAAAAAAAAAATGAAAGGGAAAAAGAGAGAAAAAATCGGAAAGGAGAAGAGATAGAGACAAGGACAGAGAGTGGAGTGATAGAGAATGAAGCTGCAACTAGCAACCTCGAAACATTGGAGTCATAGCGCACAGCCGATCAGTTTGAACGTCGATTGGGACGTTCACACGCATGCTGTCTTACTACACATGATTGGATATAATCAATACCTAACGATACAATACCGATACACTACCATCAGCCAATCGAAAAATACCTTACGAGACAGTGCGCATCAGTTGGGATTGGCTGCTATCAAGCCTGGCAAGTGCCATTTCTGGCCATCTGGGATGTATTAAAACCTAAAATATTCTTGAAACGCTCCGCGCCAACCTATGGTGGCGCTCCTTTTAGATAGTAAACGCAGTGGCGTACACTGGGGGAGGCTATTGGGCCATGCCCCCCTCACTGTTGCCGATTGTTTTTAGTTCCTAAAAATACGTAAATTTTTTTAACACAAATTTTACTTTAAAAGGTAGCATATGTGGCACCAGATTGCATGTAAGGACACCTAATTTTTCAAAAATATTCAAAAGGGAGGGGGACGCCCCCTCCCCTTAGACCCCTCCCCCAAGCCGGCGATCACACAACTACTGCACGCCCCCCTTGAGAGAAATCCTATGTACGCCACTGAGTAAAAACGGGATTCAAACTTACAACCCGTAGACCAAAGGTCCCACCAGCTGAGCTAATCCGTTCTCACAGAAATATGTAATAAAATAAAATCAAACTTTACATTTTGTTCACAAAAATTGCATTTCTTGATGGCTGCTATCAAGCCTGACAAGTGCCATTTCCGGCGATCTGGGATTCATTAAAATCTCAAATTTTCTTGGTACGCTCCGCGCCAACTCATGGCTGCGCTCCGCTTAGATAGTTTACGGAAGCCCCGCCCCCACACAAAAAATCCTAGCTACACCACTACAAGATAATTAAAATGGAAAATCATGCGAATTACAAGGCCTTTGAAGTGTCTTTTCCGGTTATCTGGGATGTGCTTTTACCCAAATATTCTGGTATGCAACACATAGGCGGCGGAAGCGGGGGAATGGGAGAGGACACATCCCTCCCTAAAATTTTCAGTGAGGGGGCCGTCCCTCCAAAAATAAATTCCTAAGGAGAAAAATGAGGAATTATAAATTAAGTAAAAATCAGCAATCAACAAGTATAACCATAAACAATGACAAACTAAATGGCCAAATGTTGTTCTGTCCGTTAATTAATCCCTCGATTTTTCTCTGAAAGACGTTAAGATTGGCCTACAGTGCACGTCACCAACAAAAAATTTTATTTAGAAATATAGTGGCCCTACAATAATACCATGATTACACTGCCTGGACGTACCCCCAAAACAATGACAGGGCTGCCAAGTCTCGTGCATTTTGGGTCATTTTCACTTACTCACTGAGTCCACGCAAAACAAGAAATTAGGCAGAGGGGAACATGCACGTGATAAGACGTACGCCCACATGTCAATGCAAGGTACCTGGGTCTTAGCATCAAGTTGAACTAAGATATGGGTCACAAATTTCTCAAGGCAGTCCCTCAATATTCACCAAGTTAGAACATAACTACTAAAGATCTGATTAGACGCCTGGAACAGGATGCATTGTAGTAAGGCACTGTACCTATGATAACTGTCTTCTGTTAATAACTTGTGGCAAAATTAATGTATTGAGAGTTGAGACCTGAAATTATATGAAGCAGAAAATGCAAAAAATAAGACATGGGAAGTGCTATTTCTGGCGATCTGGGAGTCTATTTTGTCAAAAATTTCTTGTACCCTCCGCGCCAACTGATGGTGGCGCTTCGCTTAGATGGTATAGTGCCGTCAATCACAGGTCGAACAACTTGCCCCCCCCCCCCCACTTTCAGAAATCCTAGATCCGCCCCTGAAATGAAATGAATACGTCTCAAAAAATACCTTCTGAAGAAATTTGTACACAAATGCATTGACAAGTAAGAAAATTTATTGCTGCACATCTAAATAAAATGTTGCATAGCTTATCATAAAAAAGCTTAAAGGTTTCCTCAAAGCGGAATCATATCATTTTTATTATTTTTCTAAGCATAGTATATTGTGCCTTCAGTCAGGGGCGTAGCGAAGGTGTTATCCTTTGGGGGGGGGGGGGAGGGGGAGTATGTTTTGTCGACGGATCTGGTAATGCGTAGTGTGAAAACGAGCTTTAGACGGTGGGGTCCTGGGCCCCGCCTAAGGACCCCTGGTTGGGTCCAGAGAGCGCAGCCCCCGAAAGCTCTGAGGTGTAAGTATATCTCCAGGTGAAAAAAATTAAGTCTCAAGATGGATATATATTTTGGTTCATAATGCATCATCAAATACAAATTAGGTCCCACTAATTTTACTGTGTTAGGCTATTCCTGTCGTCAGGCCGATATAGTTTAAAGCGGTTGGGATCCAGAGGTCCGCCAGTGCTTTAGCTAGGACGTTTTCTCAGTGCGACATTTACCGATCTGTGGCCTGTGGGAGGGGTCTAAGGGGAGGGGGTGGAAAGTTTTGGAATTTGCAAGTTGCCTAGATCGCAAATGGTGCAATATTTGAGTGGATTTCTGCCCTAATGAGGAACCTCAAAATTTAAAACCCAGGTAGAATTTGCTTGTCAGTTTTTTTGGGGGGTCGACATTTGTCGCCGTTTATGCGACATTGTCGCACAAGTAGGGGCTGGATGAAACACTAGGGGCGCCTAAGGAGTATTCCGGAGGGCGAAGCCTCCGGAAGCTCTGAGGTTTAAGTATGTCTCTAGGTGGAAAATCAAGTCTCAGGATGGATATATTTTGGTTCATAACTCATCATCAAATGCAAAGATTCCCACTAATTTAAATGTATTAGGCTATATCCCTCTCGTCAGGCCGTTATAAATTTAGGCGGTTGGGATCAAGAGGCCCGCCAGTGCTTTAGCTAGGACGTTTTTTTCAATGCGACATATACACATATCTGTGGCCTGGGGGTTGGGGTGTCCCCCTCCGCGTTGGAAATTTTTGGAATTTGAAAGGTGCCTAGATCGCAAATGGTGCAATATTTGAGTGAATTTCTGCGCTAATGAGAAACCTCAAAATTTACACCCGGCGAGTACAAATTGCGTGTCAGATTTCTTTTTTTGTGCGGCATTTGTCGCCGCTTATGCGACAGTGTCCCACAAGTAGGGGTTGGGTAAAACACTGGGCCGGTGTAAAAGGAAATGGTGTCTCTCCTGGAAAATGTGTCCCACCAGACACATTTTCCAAAAAAATATGTCCCGCCGGACAATATTTCTCAGGAAATAGTGTCCACCCGCCACAGGAAAATGTGTCCCGGGGACACAATTTTACGAGGAAATAATGTCTGCATATAAGCAACAGGAAAATCTGTCCTTCGACACGCGGTTACGGAGGAAGTCGCCTTGAACATGTATGGCCCTGGGGAGTTGGGAAGCGACTTTCCAACATTTTGTTTTTTATTGCGGGAGACCGAAAGTGAACTTATGGGATGTCAAAGTGAACTGAGGGAGACCGTAAGTTAACTTTGACATAAGTGGGACTCGGCGAGTGTCAAAAGATATACTAGTATCAACTTCAAACTCAAGAATAAGTCCACAAACTTTGACCAAAAAATGCGTAAAATTACTTTCCAAGATTCAAGGCAAGGCCATGTCCCTTTGGATCACAATAATACTTTTGGTCCGTGAGCACTTGTTTGGCAAAATTTCGCAATTTTTTGAAGGTCATGATGGGTGGTTGTTGAGATCTGACATCATTTAAGCCTCAGTCGAACGACACGATCAAACATCTTTCCTTTCTTATTCAAGTCTCTGGGTCACTACCATGGTGTCCATACAAAGATGATTCCAGTACCACACGTTTACAAGGAGCTACTAATTTTTTAAAAAGGAGATATGCATTTTTTCATTAAAAATTGCATCCTGGATCTGCTTTCAGTCAGCCTATTATACAATTGCTTCGATCTCCGTTCTCCGAGGACACCGGAGGGCCTAGTCGAGGCCTCAGAATACGGTCCCGGGCCTCGTCATAGGCAGTGGCGTATTCCAGGGCGGGAGTGCAAGCAGGCCATATGTGCCCCCATTGAAAAATGAGGAGAAAATAATTAAAATAGGCTATGGGGCGGTAGCATTGATCTGATTATCTGGACGTAGGGCACGTCCCTTTTTTTTCAAAGTTTTGAAGTAATGCGTTCTTAATGGACATTCTGTCTTGTAATTAGACAGGTCGCATGACTATTGTGGCTGTGGAGTGGGGTTAAAGACCGCAGGATACTTTGAAGTATAGCGGCTCTGTTAGGTTCCTGAAACCTTTAACCTTTTCGTTTCGCTTGGTAAGCCTCACGTTTGTGTTGCAAAGTGTCCCAGGCAGGATATTACTAGTTTGGGCCAAGCACGTCAGTGGAGTCCCCAGACTTTTTGAAGAGGGGCACTAGGGTTCAAGCGTTCCCTCAAACAACGGACAGCCCCAAAATGAAGGACCGAGCTCCTCTGGAGGCCCCCCTCGTAGTGGACCGGGCAGTGCTCCCCTGGTAGGACGTTTGGGTCCCGGGGTTCCCCACTGTAAGACCCCTAGTGGTGGGTCCAGGGACAATGCTAAATTTGGGGGGTCCAAGGAACGGAGACCCCGAGACTCTAAGGTATTAAATAAATTGTTATCATATCGATTAAAGCATTTGACTATCTCCAAA